>WUQG02443963.1:0-35726 GCA_011317285.2 Androctonus mauritanicus
GATCATTTTTGGTGAGAAATTTATATCTCATAAAAATCCTTTTAACATCTAATTATATTTACTTCATATTTTGCATACCTACTTGCCATTGGCATTTTTAAATATATTTTAAAAACCAAATATGCTAGGCTCTTTGTTTTCATGATTTTTCAAAAATATTTCATATAATATACTTTTTTCTAGCACCTTATATATAAGTAGAGTCCCAATTAAATATTCATAGATGAATATTAAATGTTTTTTAGAATAATTTATCAAAATATGTTTCAACTATACATTTGTATATTTCTTTGTATAAACAAATTGAAAAATTTCATATGCAAAACTTTTATTTATTCAATAATTCTATTTATTTTTATCATCATTTCTTGTCTAGATATCTGCATAATTTCAAAAAATGTTTGTGATTTTAAATAAAATCTGTTCTATATGCAGTTTATATATATTTGTATAGTAGCTATTAATTGTATAATTGTTTCACTTGATATGTTAATTTTAAATCATCCCTCAGTTTTATACCTAATGAATTATTGAAGTTCTGCTGTACATTGAAATATTAAAACACTCATTAAATAAATTTTTAATGTTTCTGTGGAGTATATACTACTATATTTGTTTTTGTACATAATTATTTTCTTCTTTTTCATTAGCTTGTTCAAAATTACTGATTAGTAAATACTTAAGCAAGTGATTATTTAGCTTATTTGGAAAGATTAATCATTAAAAATAAATATACTTCTAATTCTAAGAAAATTTTATTTATTAAAAATTGTTTCCAGTTTTCTAAATTATCCACATCTTATTCAACACTATTGGCTTATAAAATTTTATTAACAAATGTTTTTAACCCTTTATAATGATCATCCTCAACTATTTGCAATATTAATATAAACCTTGAAAATAAATACAAAAATGTTGCGTAAAGTTATTCTGTATTGTTATGAAAAAAGAATGTCAGAACCAGTTAACTTTAAATATATATTTGGCTCTACATCACAGAACTGGTCTCAGTTGAATACAAATAAAAATCAAAAAGTATAAATCAAAAAGTCCACATCTTAGTCAGCACTATTAGCAGCAGAAGTTTATTAACAGTAATGTTTTCAATTCTTTCTAAGGATCATCATCAACTATACACTATATATATAGGATTGAAAACATTACTTTTAATAAACTTCTGCTGCTAATAGTGCTGACTAAGATGTGGACTTTTTATTTAAGCAGTTAACCCAGATAAATATTAATTAATTTATTTTTAAGATATAAAAAAAGAAATATTAGCATTTATTTATTATATTATACTTTATTTATTGAAATTATTTAGATTAAGGGTATAGTTGAAGTTTTTGAAATGCTAGTAAATGTTCATTTCCAAAAATAAAATGAATTTACATTTATCATCTTTCAAAACATTTAAATTTAATCAGTTATGGTTGTCAGATTCTATAAAAGTATTTTGTTGATGATTTAAAATATGAATAACTAAAATATTATGGAATATCATCTAATAATTCACTGATTTGAGTAAGAAAAAACATTATCTAATTTATTTTCTATCATATATAAAAGAAATGTGTAAATGAAATAAAAAACTGACAATAAATAACTGTACATAATTGTATATACTGTAGTTTTAATATTTTTGATTAAAGTTATAATTTAAAATCATATATCATTTTATTTTGATTTTATTAAATTGGAATTTAAATATATAATGTGTAAAAAGTAATCATGCAGTGAATTCATTATTATTGCTTTTAAAATTTTAATATTATTTTATTAAATATACAATATATTATTATATGTAATACAGTATATTAATTATTACTTATTAAAATATAGATCTAATATTTTTAATATTTTATAATTTTTTTACAAATAGGCTTTGCTTATTAGTTATTTTTTAATTAAATTATTGAATATAATGAAACTAACCTAATAATTTTTAGTTTTTAAATAATCAAAATTAACATTTATATTTTATTTGTTTATAGACCTGTCTTGATAAAAAGTTCTCATTTAGAAGAAGTTTCAGAGAATTTAAGAGTTTTATGTCCTATGAAATGGGGTTTAATACCATCATGGTACCAAGGTGAAAGGAAAAGTTTTCAATTTAAAACAAATAATTGTCAAGCTGAAAACATAGAAAATAAGCGTTCTTATCGAGGTTCATTGTTAAAAGGAAGAAGATGTGTTATTGTGGCTGATGGGTAGAGTTTTATTTTAATTTTTCTTTAATCCTGATCATCTACAGTATATTAAAATTTTAAAAAATATTTAATATCATCTGTTGATAAATATAAGTAAGCTGATTATGAAATTTAGACTTGTATTATAACAAATTATATATCTGTAATTTTTTTAATATTTATGGATTCAGAATACAAAATCATAATTAAACTGATAGTCTGTTATAAGTTTAATATTTTATTTATATTCTTTTGATTGAAATTTGTATGCTCTCTACATATCCTGATTAATTGGGAAATTAATTTCCCTGGATAATCCACAAAATACTCAAAAAATTGGAATTATAGGCAATATTCATTTAATATTAAAAAATAAATAAATTGTGTATACATTTATTCAAATATTCTATTTTCCATTGAGAAAAACAAGAAAGTAATTTATTTGCAGCAAAAAATTATTGCAGTATTTATGATTTTAATTTGATTCTAATTTTGGTCACCAATTATCTAAGATATAATAAAGAAATAAACCTGGTATGTTTAAAAATCTTTTAGATATCATATCTAAGATAAAACATTGATAAATATTAAACATTTTTAGGTTGTGGGTTAACCAGGTTCTTAAATCCTGATAATCCAATCCTAGATAATTAAGAGTCTACTGTATATATCGCAAATAAAATTTCATCTTTTATAATCATCTGAATTAGTAGATATAAGTAGATACTATAAAAAATTTAACACTTATCAAGAAAAAGATAAGTTGTCAGCATTTCTATATTTAAGTGGGATTAATCTTCCAGATTTTTGCATTAAAATTATTTAACTAATAATTTTCAATAATTTTTCCATTTTAGAAAAGTTAACACAGCATTTTTTAATATCATAATAAATTTTTTAATAAAATATGACAAGAACCTATATATTTTTTATATTTAAAATATATTTCCATGAAGTTTATCAAATGTTGCTATTTGTTATTAATGCAAATAAATCATCCTGAAAAAATGTTCTAATCTATAATAATAATAGATAGTGTTTTGTCTGTGGCAACTATAAATCCCACAAAATAAGAGTAGAACTTTGAAAATTTTGCAGTACATCCTTGATATACTGCAGTGCTAAACATGGACAAGATTAGCCCAGGAGCTGACATATTTTATCTTTCAGATTTTTATATGAATTTGGATATTGCTGTTACTTTTAGTTGCCAGTGAAGATTTAAATTTGGAATATATTCAGGTGTATATGAAGCATAAACTGATGATGTCATAGATATATATATATAACAACATATGACATCAGTTGACATAATAATCAATATGATTATCCATGTATAGAAGTAGAAGAAAATTATGCACCAAAATTTCCCAGACATCATTGGAGAATCCAGCAATGAATGAATTTTTTAAGATATTTTAGATTTATAATGTTCATATATTCTTCATGCTCAATTCTTTTATACTTGAGATACCTCAAAATATAAATCAGTTATCTTGAAACATTGATATAAGTCTGGAAAGATTTTATGAAGTCAGAAAATTTAATTGAAAATAATCAATTTTAAGTAAAAAACTGAAAATTTAACTTGTTTGTTCTCTATCTATAACTTATTTTTAATTGCTTAAATTTATATCTTTGAAATTAATACTTAATATTAAAAGATAATATAATTTGTATTATGCAGTGTATTGCAAATATTGGATTCTATATTTTTGATGATCTTTATCTTTTGTAAAAATCAGTAAATATTTATTAATTTAGAATCTATTACAAGAACACGAAATAATTATGTTTATAAAACTTTAATTTAATTGACTTATATTTAATTGAATTTGGAAATAATAGGCAAAATTCATTGATGTTTTCTAGTTCTACTAATCATTAGAAGTTTGATGATGATAAACTTGAAATTCCTCTTCAAGTTTAGTAGACATGGACTGCACTTCCTTAGTATCATCCAGATCTTGATTTTCTACACGGACACACAAATGAGTCAAACATTGAAACAATAATTAAAAATAAATATTGATAATAAGTTTATATAGTATCATTCATAAAACTTACAAATCATAAGAAAATAATTTAATTTTAAGGAAATATGCATACTTTATATCTCCTCAAAAGTAAATTATTGCATATTGTCAGTGGCATACTTGGAGGGGAGTGAAGGAACAGTCTGTCCCAGGCACCAAGCTGAATGGGGGGCCAAGAGCATGGAATATCATTACTATTCACCAAATATTTGTATAAACATTTTTGTATAATTTTCTGTTCTTAAAAATTATTTAAGAAAATATATTTTGAAAATTATGACAGATTTTTTTTTATGGAGGAAAGAGAGGGTCAAAAAATCCCACCCCAAGTATCAAAGATTCTGGGTATATCATTGCATATTATATATTATGTATTTGTGTGCTATGTTGTACTGTATATTATGCATACTGTTTATTAATAATGTAATTTTATTTGAGCGAGAAAATAATAGTTATCCCAATATTTTATCATTTGTTAAAATCGGAAATTGAATTTAAATCTCCAGAATATCTATAAAATTTTAATTCATTTTAATGTACAGGAACACCTTGACTTAAGGAAATCCAATTTACATAAATTTGATTTTATGTATTTTTTTACATAAAATCAAATTTATGTAAAGTGATCATATTGTTCATATGAATATGAACAATATGATATATCTGTCATATCATATTTGATATATGATCATATATCATATATCAATGATCATATTGATCATTGATTGTATTGTTCATATATAAAATTTTTTAAAAATCATTTCTATAATTCAATATATTATGCACAGTACTGCAATTATTTATTATTATTATTATTATTATTATTATTATTATTGCACTGCTATAATGAAACTATGTGAGTTAACTATTAACAATTCTGTTAATAGTTAACTCACAATAACAAATTTATTGTATTCCATAATTACTATTGCAATATGATAAAAATGGTAATATAATTATATATATGTATTGTAGTACATAATCCTAAAAATAATGCCCCACAGTTTTTAAAAAATAATTATTTATTCTACATCATTTCTTATTAATATCTTTTATAAGTACAATCTTTAGGAACAGAATCCTATTTTGTCAAATAGTTATCTTCTTTTATAATTGATATTTTTTATCTTTTATAGTTTATTTTTTATCTTATTTTTTATAATTGTCTGTATATCTCCATGATAAAATATAGTATCTATATTTGCTGTGTCCATAAAGGATTTATATCAAACTTTTTGTCTGAATGCTATTCTTTACTTCACTGGATTAAAATACACCAACTATCTGCTTTTGTGTTCAAATGCAATTCAAACATGCATGCAGCTTTATTAATTTTGTCACATATCTGGAAATCCTAATAATTTACTTTGCAGTTATACAGATATTTGTTCTGAAGTTATGAAAAGCAGTAGAGTGACAATTATGTATTATGATAAATAGATCATTAATTCTAATGAGTGTATTTATGATTGGAAAAAATAAAAACTAAAGAATAAAAGTTTAAAAAAAATTATGCATTATTTTTGGAGTAATGTGAATATTTTGAGTTATACATATCTCCTGCTATATAAATGACTAAATATAGATAAAATATTACCATGATAATTTTAATATTTTGTATAGATGAATTCAATTTGTGTAATGTTGCTACACAAGTGATTCTTAAATATGGAGTTCCTGTACTAATGAAATAAGACTTTGTCAGCATTTGCATTATTTGAAAATATTATATAGACAAAAAGAGGTTCTAAATAAAATATCTTCTATTTTTTCTTTCCTATTCAAATTATTTCAATTTAATTATTGATAAACTTTTAAAATTTAATTTTCCCAGATATAACTTTATTTTCCATTATTATTTCTGTTTTACCAACTGATAATTTTTTCTTATTTTGGTTTTTCTGATAAAATAGGTCAGTATAATCACTTATTTATCTGAGGATTGCATTCTTTAAAAACTACTGATTAATTTTTTTCACATTGTCAAAATGTACTGAAACTGTTTAAGAGGAATCTGATTTTTTGAAATGAGAATTAGATATATTTTAAAAGTGAATCAAATATAAAAAAGATATAATAAATATCTTATATAAAATAATAAAGTTTCATTATAATATCTTTATTATGTAATTTTCAGTTTGTAAATTTATTCATCGATATAATTTTAAATATTTTACGGAATTAAAAAATTTTCTCTTAACTTGTTTTTGTATTCATTAATAGAAATGCTTATTTGTTATTAATTTATAAGAAATTACAGATTTAAAAATTATTAATCTAAAAAGGATTAATAACAAATTTACAATATTTTCATAAGGAAAATAATAATTTTATTAAAAACTGGAATTAATCTTTAATAATTTTAAATAGATTAAATATATAATAAAACAGCCCAATTAGCAATTGGGCTGTTTTATTATATGTTGAAGTAATAGCAAGTAGGTTTGGAATAGTATTAAATAGATTAAATATTTATATCAAATGCACCATTACAAAAATTAAATAGTTTATGAATTTTTTATTATTTCAATATTTATTATAAGCACAATATATATTTAATATAAATATGACATTTATTTTTGATTCCTTAGACTTTTCTGAATTTTGATCATTATTTAATATTTTAGATTTTATGAATGGAAGAAATTGCCAAATGGGAATAAACAACCTTATTTCATTTATTCCTCTGTTCAATCAAATGGTTTTAATATGAAGGAAAGAAATTGGTCAAATGATGAAGAAATTAAGTGGGCAGGAGATGAATGGTCAGGACCTAATCTCTTAACTATGGCTGGCCTTTTTGACATTTGGAAATCAGAAGTAAAAATTTAATAAATTATATGTATTTATATATTTTTAAATGATACTATAATTAAATATTTTTCATTTATAGTCAGGAGAACTTTTGTATAGTTATACTGTTATTACAGTTGAAGCATCATCATCATTTTCTTCCATACATAATAGAATGCCAGTAAGTGTATTAGGAAAATTTATATTTATTTTTCTATTAAATGAAAATATATATTACGGTATATACCATAAATTAAACTATTTTTGAAATATATTAGATTAAATAAGCAAAATGATTATTAGTTTTTCATTTATATTTTGAAATATAAATGTAACTGAAATATTTAAATCAAAATTAATATATTTTATATCAATATATAATAGATTATTTTCAAAATTAATAATATATTAATATATTTTTTTATATTTCAAGACAGAAATTCCAGAGATCACTTTATATTTTGCTTGACATTGAATTAAAATTATTAATATTGAGAAATTCATTTAAATAGAAAAGTTGCAAAGTTCTAAACAAATTTTTTTAGCTTTTGCCAAACATTTTATTAATAAGAATTATATTAAATAATAATAAATACAAGGAATTTTTAAAAAAAGATTTTATTTAGATTAATATTTGAAGATTTAAGAAATACTAAATTATAATACTCATTTTATTTTCTTTGAAATGTATTATAATAATTGCTTGTATTATATAAATAAAAATTTTATGATAAAATAGTTTACATTTGCAACTATGCAATTAAAGAGGAATACCCAAAAACTAAATCTAACAATTTTATTATAAATTAATTAAAAATATTCCAGCAATTATTTGCAATTAATTATTTTACTATAACAAAGCATTATATTCTATCAAATCCAAATCTTCTCCTACTCTTAAATTATAATTGATTGTATGATTATCTAATTTTGTCATAAAAATAATGAATATAGAAAACTGCTTTAATAATTAATATATCTACTTTGGAGACATATGATACCATGTCCAATTTTTTGAAATTGAACATGTCATATGCCTCCAAGGTATAGATATATATATAATATTTTTAATTTTATGATATAATTTAGACTAAAATATTTTTCTCAAAGTGAAGTAATCATTTTATGTTAACTATTGAGTTTCAGTTGAATATTACAAATATATAAATTTTATGTAATGAAATAAAATAATTAAAATAATTTTTTCATATTAATATATATTCATTTTTACTAAAATTTTACCTGATTTTAATGAAGTATTTTTATGACAAAAAATATTTAAAAATGTAAAATTTTTATTTTTTCTTGTAGCTAATAGAATTTGACTGCTTTTTGAAGAAACAATGAGTAATTTTTAATTTACAAACTAAAATTAATAAATTCAGTCATTTTTTTATAGTCATTGATGATAAAATTAAACAATAAACAAAATATCAAGAAAATTTATTTAAAATCAGATTTTTGATTCATAAAAATTGATGTCTTAACTATTATTCCTAGAATTATTATTATTAGAATTATTAACTGTATTCTATTACTAAGATAATATAAAATATATTAAATTCAGATTTAATAATTTTTTTAATTTAAATTATTTCAATATTTAATTTGAAATTTTTAACTATATTTTGAATGACTATAAATTGTATCAAGAATATTTTTTAAATTATTGAAAATGAAATTATGAAAATCAAGAAATTAAAAATAACTTTGAATTGCATCTGTTTTCCTCTTTTTTTTTTCAATATCTACTCAGTTTAATTTCATAATGAATTAAATCATTAATTATGAATTATTTCATTATTATTAACTATGAGTAATAAATACTTCATTATCAAATTGAACAGAACATATCATGAAAAAGTTATTTAACTTTTTTTTCTATTATCTTTTAATATAACATGTTCTTGCTCCCGATTTAGTTGAAACTTGTTTATAGATTAAGTCAACACAATCTAATCAAACATTATTACTACAGGATAAAATATAAAGCTTTTCAGATTGCTATTAAAATATATTGTCAAAACTAATTTAAAAATTTATAAAACAATGAAATACTAGTCACGTGAAGGCGTTAACTAAATTTGTTTTAATTATAAGCTAAATTAAGAATTTATTATAATTACTATATGGTTCTGACTAATTTATAATTTATTAAATTTGAAAATTATATACATTTTTTATAATTTTTTAATAGGCAATTTTGAATGATGCTGACATTCAGAATTGGTTAGATTATGACAATATTTCTGCTAAAGAGGTATTATTAATTAAAATAATAATAATTCTTGATTTATTTACTTAAAATCTTTAATAATCTCTTTAACATTATTTGCAGGCTATTAAGTTACTTCGTCCTATGGAAAGTCTAGAATGGTATGCTGTTTCGACTAAAGTTAACTACTCATATAATAATAATTTAGATTGTTTGTTACCAGTCAAAACAGAGTATGTAACTATATATTAATTTATACTTTAAT
This sequence comes from Androctonus mauritanicus, assembly GCA_011317285.2. Taxonomy (NCBI): domain Eukaryota; kingdom Metazoa; phylum Arthropoda; class Arachnida; order Scorpiones; family Buthidae; genus Androctonus; species Androctonus mauritanicus. Next base: position 9,499 of record WUQG02443963.1, read on the forward strand.
TATATTGAAATATTAAAAAAATTTTTTTATTATAATAGAAAAACTATTCCAAAGAAGAATACGTTTTTAACAAATTGGTTGAAGAAATCAAATGAATCAAAAAATAATAAAGACGAAGAGCCATCACCAAAGCAAATTAAATTAAAATGAAAACTTTCAATGTTATAAAATATTCTTTTGAAATTTTAAAAAATTACTGTGTATTATTGTATTAGTTACTTTAATATATATTCAAAGAAAATATTTTCCTTAATATAAATTTATAAAATAGTTTTATGTTAAATAAAACATTGTTATTTAAAAGAAAAACAAATTTTTCTTTCTTTTATATCCGTTCTTATTGATGTTTATCAGAAATAAAAAAAATAAAAGTAATTTCTAATATACTTAGTACTGTATAAACAAAACAAATTTTATTAATTAATTATATAAACTCCGAACAGAACCACTCAAAAATGTGAATTTAAGTGGTGAATATACATAAAAAGTATTTTTCTTTGCCTTTCATCACTTATTACAATGATTACAACTTGTTTATCATATGCAAAACTGCATCCTTTAAAAGTTTAAATATATTAAATGAAGTATCAATTTTAATTTAGCTTACTCTATAATTTAAAAAAAAATTACATTAGATAATGTAACCGAATAAAAATATTTTACTGTTAATATAAAAAAAAGTAACGTGGATAATGAAAAACTTATTAGTCTTATTGAGAAACCTTCTTCGTTTAAATTATTAAAGGCGAAAGATATTTTTTTCATTTTAAATTAAAAAAAAAAAAAAAGACTATTCTTCTGTATTATTCACAATTCGATTAAAGCCTGGCTATTTTCATTAACTCTGAAAAATTTCTCATTACACAAATTATATAAATGAAAACGAGTAAATAATGTACATTTATTACTTAGCAATGAAAGGGAATTTTCCTCTGAATCATGCTTCCTGTTCAAATTACACATTTGGAGGAAGATACCACGCCCATTGATACAAAACTGGATCAAGGTAAATTCGGCATATCATCATTAAATATTTATATTTGGCCTCTCTTCCCTCATAACTTTTTAAAACTGAGAATTAGGAAAATTGTGTCCGGTAGTTGGATAGGTCGATAGAATGAGCTAGTTATCATTACCATCTTTCCAATTTTTTAAAAACTTTTTAAGTGATTAATGAATTGAAAGCCGTGTAACTGTCCTAACTACTATGGTAGATCGAATCGCTGCTCCCACTCCACAATTTTTTTTTTTATGATAAAAAAAAAATTCATGTTCAATTAGGAGTGCTGCCATCTAGGTATAAGCAAAGAAATTGAAAGTGCAGATAAGACGTGACAAGGAACCATCTTTTCTGAACAACGCCCACTAACATGAAGGTAAAGGTCCCGGATAGGTGCCCCACCCTCGGCAACGCAGCCGGCTACAAAATGTGCCAGATGTATTATTATGGCAACTGCAACCAAGCTAACGGATGAGGGGACGATTGCTGGCTTGTAGGATATCATCATCATGTACGGTAATCACGAATGCAATAAATAGACACGTTTGGTTGATCACTTAATAATCTTTATGTAATTATTGAAGCTACTCGAAACTGATCTTGTAGCAGGATTGGAAATTAATTTTTCCCCCTCAAGATCTGTAATGGAAGAAATTGTTTCTACTGAAAACGAAAGAAAGAAAGACGATGATGTTGAAGATGGAAACAAGGGTAATGATGATCACGAAACTGGAAGCAACGATGAAAAGAAAGAGAACGATTCAAAAACTGAAGAGGAGGAAGATAAAATAGATGAAGACAAAATCGACGAAGAGGAAAAAGATGATGGGAGAAAAGACGAGGATAAAACAGAAGATAAAACGGAAGAGGAGAAAGACGAAGATAAAATCGATGACGAAAATGATGATGAAGATAAAGAAGAATCTAGAGACGTTCCGACACTAAGTTTGTTATCCTGTCCGAGACCCAGTCTGGTAGGTGGTGACGATGACGATGACGATGACGAGGATGGAGATGAAGAACTGGAAGCTTTTCTTCAAAGAAATTTCAGCGAAAGGAGAAGAAGCAGATGGGGTCTGAGACGTGGATCTTCGCCTTTTTTACCAGAAGGTGCTCGAAGACGTCTATCATCATTTACAGTCTCTTCGGGAGAGTAAGTCAAATTCAAATTTTTTATATCCCATTAAAATTTCATAAATTTTGTTTGCATTTTTTAATTTGCAAATAATTAATATATAAATGTAATTCCATATATTCTAATTTATACAAAATGGCGTCATTTCTGTAATGATAACTTCACTGCCAATTATTTTCGAAAATTTTTATGGATCATAACGATCGCCGACTTTATGGACAGACTGTACTTTTATAAATATTTTTTATAAAATTTCTTGCGCTATTAACAATAATATCAATACGAAAATAGATTGCTATCATTTTAATCATTAAATATATAAGCAACGATTATCATTAATATTGTTTTAGTTTAGGTATATTTATGTAGAAAAACAGAAGCCGGTGTCACCAAAATTAGTATGCTATGACAATTCCATCTCTGGAGACCTCTTATCTGTTGCTGTTATATCTAAAGTAACTGTTAACACGTAATAAACATACTGTATGATTTTTATTCACTGTTCAGATTGCAAAATGAGATTGCTCGTTTTTTACTAAACCAGTTGCTCCTATTTATTCATTTTTTATTATTGTATGTATAACATACTACTACGTTTTAAAGCTGTTATCTATAAATATAAACTGATGATGATAATTTTTCTTCATAACAATAGTAAAATTCTTCAATCGATTTGTCAACCAATACATCATCAATAAATAAAATACCGAAGACAGCCTTGAATTGTCTAAATTGATAAATTCGTTTCTTGACCTAATTTATAATCTAGTAAAGAAAGTAGGATTCTAATAAATTTTTAATAATGTATGAATTATGAATGAACGACATGAACAAGTAAATCATTGTTATTCGTCTACTTCCCAGACAATTTTAAATGGAGAATATCTCCATCCTCTCACGACACTCACGATCTTTATTATGGCTAGGTTGCACCTGCTCACTTAATAGTTCTGCATATGTTTATCAAACGATTGATATACATTTATTATTAATTTGAATTCAAAAGAAAAAAAATTTCTACTTTCTCATAAATAACTAAATTTTTTTGATTCACTCGATTTTTTAGAATTCGGATTTTAATATTGCCTTAGACATCCTCGAAATTAAATATTTATATTCTCGAATGAAAGGATTAAAGAAATAAGTTCTTACTGTAATTTTTTATTTTTTTTATTATATATTTTTCACACACTGATACTTTTTAGTTTTATTACTTGTTACAGTGTAAATATTAACTTTGTTTACCTATGTAAAATAAAAAAAAAAATAATTCTGAAAGTATGATTAGCTTTATTGTTTGCTTTTTTGAAGTGTATTGTATGTTAATAGCTTTGCTTCCTACTTTACTGCCACACTTATATATTTATGTTTAACTTTGTTAACCATTTCATTAATTACTATGTGATACATTTCTATTTAGATTTGTTGTTTGTTTCTAGTTTTATTGTCGATTCTTTGTCTGTTGTTTGTTTCTAGCTCTATTGTTAGTTTCTTTGTTTGTTTCTAGTTTTTTTATCCATTTCATTATTTTTAACTTTGTTGTCAATTTATTTTGTTTGCTTCTACCTTTATTGTTGGTATCCTTATCTATTGCTTGTTTATAATTTTATTGTCGGTATTTTTGTCTATTGTTTGTTTCTAGTTTTAATGTTGGTATCGTTGTGTGTTGTTTGTTTCTAGTTTAATTGTCAGTATTTTTGTGTGTTGTTTGTTTCTAGTTTAATTGTCAGTATTTTTATGTGTTGTTTGTTTCTAATTTTCTTTTCCATTTCATTACTGGTCCATATCACTACTTTTAATTTTGTTTTCAGTTTATTTTATGTTGTTTGTTTCTAGCTTCAGTATCCATTTCCTACCTGTTTTATCACTGGTATTTGTTTTATTATAGTTCCTCCATAATCTGTTTCTATTTTTCTTTATGTTTCTTTAATCTTTTTTATTTCACTATTGGGTTTATAGGAACCATTTTTATCTACTTCCATTACCAACCAATAATATATTTTTAGTTTTTTAGTGCTTTTTTTGTTTCTTCTTTGTAATATATAAGCTTATAAAATTTTTTCTAGCTTCATTGTCTAAAAAAATATTTTCGTATTTGTGGATAATCAGAGAACAGCTTATTTACTGACATAAATACTATGTTAGTAAAAACTAAAGACATTGGCGGTGAGGTTGGTATAGAAAATCAGTCAATTATGAAAATTTTCTTAGATTTGAAGTAATATAATTCAAAAGTTAAAAACATTCACCAATACAATGAGATTACTTTTGAAATTTTTATGACCCACAACGATTTGTAGAAATATTATCAAAATTCTGCATTTAGACTATTAGGCGAAATGGATTTATCCAGCTACATGGCATTAATATATTTAAGTGTCTTGAATATTCGGATGGAAGAGTTGATTATTTCTACAAAGTGATATTTATATGACAGGATAACAGATACATTGATCTTATTACATGAGCTACTGCTGTCTCGCTAATGGTATGAATAGGTGGGTGTTCGTACCCCCAACAACGCCCAATAATAAATGACGAGTTCTTGTATCATCAGGAGTGGAAGTGTCCATTCGACACCCCTACATCAATAATCCAGGGCCAAGGGTGGTAGATACCACACCCAAAGAATCCCCTATCCTTTCTACCACACCCACATTCATTCGTGTTTCTATTCGATATCAACTTGTTTAGTAACCCATGACCAGATCACTTCTGGTATCCAATAGTTTACAAGCAATTTTTTTCATATATACAAGCTTTAATCCGTAATTCGAACGGCAATATTCGGGATTTTTCGAACAGAATACGACGAAGGAGCTAAAATTGTGCCTACTGAAAACTTAAAAGTTCGATATTTATATTTCATTGCAATTATTAAAAAAAGCGAAATTTTTAATAACATTTTTTATTGCGATTTCCTCAAAGAATTTTATTTTCTTTATGAATTCGATGCAAAGATATTTTGATCTTAATTGATCGTATTTAATGCCAATTTTTTTGTTTTTTTTTTTTTTTACTTTTGTAGCTTACTGAATTACAGACCACTAACAAAAGGCTGATCTTTTAAGAATCATAAGTTATGAATGATATTTATCCTGATTAATTTTTTATTCGTGTTCAATAATTAATCATCTACTGCTCGATAGCTATGCAGTAGCTGCCGTAATAATTAAGAAAATTACCTTTACATCGGTATTTTTGCAATTTCTTCTTGTTTCTTACTGTTACCACTAGCATAATAGAATTTTTTGCAGAATCTAAATTCGTGATATTTTTATATGATGCAATGCTGCGGATATCTGAAAAATTATTTAAATGAGAATATTAATGCGATAAACTTCTTAATCTAATACTAAATTTAATTTAAGATATTAATTAAGAGGTATAAATATATTGCTAAAGCCTATTCATAGATGAACAGGCCATTTAATATCGTCACGCGAGATAATTCAATCATAATTAGAGCTAAAGGAACTTATTATCAGCAATTTAATTATTCAATTAAAGTATGTTACACGAAAATTGCTGTAAAGAATGTTTTGAAACATTTAGGACCTATAATATTTAAAATTTAAACTTATAAATCTCTTAAATAGAAAACATTCATTGTGTTCAGATGCTGTTAAATATTTGTCAATCATTTATTAAGAGAAACAAATTATGCAAAATTTTTGGGTTTAATTTCTGTAAAAGGAATCGAATAAAATCATAAAATTAAAATTTTTAACATGTTAAAGTGAAAATTAATTAATTTTAGAGTGGTGTGACAACATTTAATGGATAACAGGTGCATTAACTTCTCGTGTACAGTTCAAGGCTATTAAATAAATATATTTAATGGCTTTTTACACTTAAGCTTGTTTTGATGATGTAATTATGTCATCTTATTTTTCCCATTTGTCTCTCGTTTGACGATCTCTCGGAATGGCGGGTAGACATAAAACGCATTTTCTATGACAAGTATTCTTAGGACGTGGAATAATTCGAATCCTCCCTTTGCTTTTATGACTACATTAATGTATAATATGGTTTATACGATATATAACCTGTCCATTCTGTGTTCTGCTTGTTTAGAAAGAGGTTGTATATCAGAGAGTTGACTAAAGAAATGAGGTTTCGGTAAACGTAGATTCGTTAATTGTCATTTTAACATATGATAATACAGTAAGATGGAAAGTGTATTAAGTTTGCTTTAAAAAATGATTGTTATGTTTTTAGTGAAACGGCCATATCTATAGATGAAGGAGAAGTTACTGAAGAAGAAATTTTAGAAAACATTAGATTGCATAAAGAATTAATAGAATCGATTCGTTATCAGCCATGGAGAATGAAGAAAAAGTACAAATCGTTAAGGTATGAAACGAAAAAACATTATTTAAGTAGCATGCTTATTATGACAGGGAAAAAAAGAGTATATTATTTTAACAAGTAAACGTTTTCAGACAAGCGAAGACGTACGTGAAGAAACACGAGGGAGAATTGATGCAAAGCAAAAAATCAGGAGACATCTTCACCAAATACACCATCATCCTGTCCAGAGTAAAAAATAATAATAATTTAATCTGATTAAAACTACGCGTCGAATTTTGAATGTAGTTTAACTGTAATAAAATATCCATTAATTCTGTAAAGTTAATTAATTAATTTTCTGGAATGTAGCGAATCGATTTTACTTCCAATTCTCTTTCCAAGTATTGTAATGTATATTCGTTTGCATATTTTGTTATTTTTTTTATATTTTAAGAATTTTTAATTTCCAAGAATTTTTTAATTTTCCAAACTTTTAAGGAGGAGTTTCTATCGCTTCTCACGCTTTAGATCAAGTTAATAGCTTATTATAAAGTGGGATGAGGAAAAGGCCCACAATAAGAAGATATGTTTTTGAAGTAAACTCGAAAGTTAAGTGATTCGGAAGGAATACGATATACAGTTTTATTTGTTTATTTTATCAGGTTATTTGTTCGATTCTATTTTTTTTTTTTTTTTTGTTCGGTAAGTTTGCAGTTATTGTTTTGAAAATTCTAAAAAAAAAAAAAAAAATACAACTTTAATTCAGAATCTATTCTTAGTAAAGTCTCAGCTGGGCGAATAAAATCTTCTCACGAGCTTCAGTTTCCCCATTTCTTTTATAAAATGTGTATAATATTTATTTTGAAATTATCTTTTCGACACCATTTTAGGGATGGAACAAGTTCAAGAGAGAGGTTGCTAACTTGATCGTTATTCTGACCCCCTGGGAGATGAGAATAAAAAGAATAGAAAGTAAGTAAATCCAATACGGAAAGTGGTAATTTTGGACAAATATCAGCCAAAATTTTTAATAGAATATTTTTCGTAAGAGCGATAGATTATCGATGAGATCAGTATCAAACGTAAATTTTTTTTCTTCAGGTCAGTTTGGTTCTGTTGTTGCATCATACTTTACTTTTCTTCGTTGGGTCTTTTGGGTCAATTTTTTTATTACGATTTTCGTCTGTTGTTTTCTTATGGTTCCTGAGGTAAAAATATCATTTATTTTAGTTTTTTTTACATTCTATATCAAATATTTTAAAAATATCTGTTTTTTAATTCTAGATACTTAGAGGTAAAAATGACGAAACGGGTATGAGAAAGATAGCTAAGGATGACAAAATGGAAAACGAACCTAACTTAAATTCAGTATGGAATTTTGAAGTAAGCAATTATTTTGTATTACGCTGGATAACTTACAACATGGCTCCATTTCAACATATAAATTATCTGTAGGGATACTTAAAATATTCACCGATTTTTTACGGGTATTATGGTAATCAGGAAATGACTGACGAAGGCTATAGATTACCTTTAGCATACTTCTTGACATCTCTGTGTGTTTATATTTTCAGTTTTTTTGTCATACTCAGGAAGTAAGTAAAGAAGAAAGGTTTTAATTTCCGCTATAAAATTTTAATTAATTAACTTTTTTATTAAACATTCTTCAGAATGGCAGAAAATGCTCGTATGAGTAAGTTATCAGAAAAAGAAGACGAATGTACTTTTGCTTGGAAACTGTTTACTGGTTGGGATTATATGATCGGAAATGCTGAAACCGCATATAACAAAACGGCATCTTTAGTCATGGGATTCAAAGTGAGTAATTTAAAAAAAATATTAAAGAGTAGGAAATGATTAGACATTCAAAAACATAAGTTTTCCGTACGATGCAGGAATCAATTTTAGAAGAAAAAGAAAAGAAGAAACAGGACAAAAAGTAAGTTAACTTTTATAATCGCCGTCTACACATCAGTTATTTAACTTGCGAGTTTCGATTAATTCTCCAACTAATCCTTAACTTTCGAAAAGTAGGAGGATTAACCAAACTCGTGATGTAAATATTTCGGTGTGGATGGCCATAAGTATTCCTGTTTTCTTTCTTTTCTTTTTTTAGCTGGAAGCTGGTAACATTTCGAGTTATCGCGAATTTTCTTGTATTAATTTTGTTAACATCCAGTGCCTATGCAATAGTTTTAGTAGTAGAAAGATCCGAACAGCCAGAGGCCAAAGAAGGAAACTGGTGGAGAGAACACGAAGTACGTAGCAAGATTTTACAGTGTAATTGCTTGAATTTTTATTATTAAATTCAATCTCTTTCAGCTTCAAGTAGTAGTAAGTGGTATATCCATCATTTTTCCAAATTTGTTTGAGATGATAGGAATCATCGAGAAATATCATCCTCGTGTTCAACTGCGTTGGCAGTTAGCCAGGTAAGAATTGCAACATCAGGTGTTGCAAGGCAAGCTATAAACCATACATAATTAGTATATTCGATATTCTTATACTATTTCAGAATTCTAATACTCAATCTACTAAATTTATACACGTTAATTTTTTCACTTTTCAATCGTGTTTTAGGCATGGTGAGTTTTATAATTTATGGTCTTAATTTTTACGTGAATTTTTAAGTTATTTTTTTACGTACTGTAACTCACATAATATTAAATTCGCAGATAAAAATATTAGACGAACTAAAAGAAAACGTTACAACAACAATACAAACATTAGTAGACGAAAGAAAAGTTAATGTTGTTAATAGCACTACTTTTTATCAAGATTCTCCTCCAGAAATCCGCAGTTTAACTCTAGATCGATTCGAATCAAGCAATTACGTTCAAGAAGAACAAAATACAGATGATGAAAACTGCATTTTTCGTATTATCCAAAACTGTACTTTAGCATTACTCAACAAGATACAAACAACTCCTAGTTGGTTTACCGTAAACGCTACGGATTTGCGCGATGCTTTTAATAATACTACTCCAAACGGATTTGATACTACGACTTATTCTTATAATGCCACAGATGATAATTCGAACTATAAATCTATGGTTTTGAACATAGTTAACTTAACATCACTCGGTAATTGGAGTTATTCAGCAGATACGAATATAGGCTTTCAACCGATTTATATAGAAAATAATTCCAATCCTTTCGAGATGGGCGATAATTTTTGGAAATTGCCAATTAACACTAGTCATCTGGGTTTGGATGACGAAAACTTTACATCGACTATAAAGAACACTTTCGAAGATCCTGCCACTTCTACCAAGTTGTCCATGGACGATGTTGCAATTTGGTTGTTAAACTCTACCATATGGAATGGTACCGAAGAATCGTTTCTCACCACAGACGGAAGTGATCCAGATAACTGTACGGTGTTTTTGCGAATTTGTCCTACTTTCGGCGATGACGTTACACCAGATTTTAATTTCACTTTTATTAATTGTACGACTTTACAACCGAACGTATCTGAATGGACATTAGTTGACGGTAATGGCACGGATTCGGATAACATTACATTAATCGACGTCGAGACTACGGAAGGCATTCAAACAACTACAACCACACCATCGCCGTGTAAAAAGTGCATAGATACTAAAGCTTCGAAACGAGACGATATACCGGATGCCGATTCTATAAGAAAAATGTCTGGTGATTTCAAGGAGGAATTAAAGAAGAACTGCTGGGAAACCATGTTCGGTCAGGTATTTATTTATTTCATATAAAACAAAACATTTAAATTTATATATAATTAATAATTTTATTTAACAGGAGTTGGTTAAATTAACTGTTTCTGATCTGGTGATGACTATTGTGAGTACTTTAGTGACTGACTTTATCCGAGCAGTTTTTGTTCGTTATGCCAATCAATGCTGGTGTTGGGATCTCGAAAAAGGATTTGTAAGCCGAATTCTTAACGTCATCTTGAAAATTTATTGGGTTGTTAACATTAAAACATTTTCCTTTACTTTCAGCCAGGTTATGGAGATTTCAAAATTGCAGAAAACATTTTACATCTTGTAAATAATCAAGGATTAATCTGGTAATTTTTTTACTATGATTTGTTGTATTTTATAAATGAATTTATGAATATGTCTAATTATATTTATACTTATAGGATGGGTATGTTTTTCTCGCCCGGTCTTCCAGCCATCAATACTGTTAAATTATGCATCCTGGTTTATTTTCGTTGTTGGGTTGTTCTTACTTGTAACATTCCTCACGAAACGGTGTTCAAAGCATCACGTTCTAACAACTTTTACTTTGCCCTTTTGTTAATTATGCTCTTCCTCTGTACGTTGCCAGTAGGTTTTGCAGTTGTTTGGTTAGACCCCTCTTGGCACTGTGGTCCCTTCAGGTTAATATTTTGTATTACAATCATTTATTTACTTTATATTTATAATTAACTATCTGTAATCAGCAGCAAACATTCAATACATTGAGATTAATAACTTATGATATGTGCGGATGATGACCATGATTGATGATGTCCAGTAAACCACACATAACATAATATAAATGATATTTAATCGTTGATTGATTTCAGATCATTTAGTGCATAAATCTTCGTTTTTACAGTGACTATTATCGCATTTACGGCGTTTTTACTACTTATCTGGAATCCGTATTCCCAAGTTGGCTTAATAAAGTCATGGAATATGTCACATCTCCAGGAGTTGTTATACCTCTTTTGCTCTTACTAATGTGAGTTCTTTAATTTTTTAAATGGTTAAAATTGCAATTTTTATCTTTAATTACGAGTTGATAAATTTCTTCTTTTAGATTGTGCATTTATTATTTATTATCTCTTACGGGTTCTCTTCGTGAAGCCAATAATGATCTCAAATTGCAACTAAGAAGAGTAAGTGCAGAAATCATTTTCATTGATATAGAACGGTATTATACCGATAATTTTTCTATACTAATTTCAGGAAAAATCAAACGAAAAAGGAGGTAAATCAGAAGAAGACAAAAGTAATGTTAATTTTTCACTTAGTTTTTTTAGTATATAATGATTTATAAAATAAAAATTTAAATATTTTTTTTTTAAGAGGAAGAAGGTCAAGATCCAACTAAATGGTCTTCTGCTAAAAAAATATTACCAGTTCTTCCTAATAAATTTCGATCGACCAGCAACATACCTGGAGAAGATGACGAAGAAGACGAAGAGGACAAACAAACAGGTACAAATATAAACTGCATAGACTTTCTAGATAAAAGTCAAAAGCAAAATGTTGCATGAACATAGTCTGTAATTTCGGAAATCGAATTAAGTGTGATGAATTCAAATATTGCGTGCAAAGCAACGTTATACTATCGCGCAATATGCAAATCAGCACTTTACGTATAGAGTACAAACGTAAATGCTTTCCAGAATGAAAAAATCTTACGTGACAGACAATAAAGAATCTCGAGGCATCTAAATTGTCACAATGAGAGTGAGACATGTTTAAAGATTCATTTTAATGACTATGTTTGGAAGAATTGAAAGTTGAGAATCATGCAGAGAATGTCTAAAACACTTGGAACATTTTCAACACACTTAAACATACGAAAAATAGATTAAAAATAGTTACAAAAGACTACAGTCTATTATCAAAACAACTCATGTTTTGATGTTTATGTTTAACAGAAATGTACAATGAATCAATGTGCTTTATTTAATTCTATATAACTATAATTTTTTTTAATAAAGAAGCAATGTCTTGCAAATTTTGATTACAAGACTTTTATCTACTTTTTGCGAAAAAATTATTGCCCATAATATATTTAAAAAATAAAACTCACGCAGCCTTGATCCTTTAGATTGTTGTTCTTTATGCAGATTTAAAATGCTGAATTTCAGAAAAATTTTTTTGCGCATGAATAGCATTACACTCATTTGAAGTTTTTTTTTTTATAAAAATGATTAAAATAAATATTTATTATTCAAAATTTCACCTGTATGTTTTAGATTCTAGAAGTAGAAGAGTTCAATACTCGGAAGATGAGCAAACGGAAGAACCGAATGAAATTCAGACCGATTCTCAAAGTTCTGAAAATCATAAAAAGTCGTCTTTACCACAGTCCAAGAAAAGGTACAAAAAAAATTCATAATAAGGATAATAAGAAAATATTTAAATCCTACAATACTTATTATCTAAAAATATATTTTAGAACTCCTAAACCTTTACCAAAGTCGGTTGAGAATCTCAGAAGAGAAGAAAGTGAAGAAAGAAAAAGAAAATCTAGTCGCGGTGCTTCGGGTTCTATAGGAAGTGGAGATGTACCTGTTATAACAATTAGCCAACCATCTGAAAGTGGATTATCGAACAAATTAAAATCTCAAGGTTAGATTTTGTTAAAAAAATAGGAAATTTACAATATTTTCTCTATTTTTTATCACGAATTTTCTTTCTAGATTCCTTGAACGGTATGGAAAAGAAGCCAATACCATATCATGGCAAGTTGACAAAAAAAGGTTCGGAGCCTATTACTCTAACACCTTCGAGGGGCAAGAAAGGAAAGAAAAGGAAAGGTGTTAGCTTAGATGAAGTAGTTTCTGAATCCGATGTCGGAAATAGTACCGAAAGCAAAACTGACGATACTGAAAATTCCGATCCCGAGGGAAGTGTGCTCAATAATCAATCAAGCCAATCAAGACGCGATCGTCGTAAAGCTGAACTTAACCGTTCTCAAAGTAGTAGATCGCACAGTAGTTCACTAGATACTCCTCCACTAATAGAAGAAGAAGAGGACGAAGAAAATAACAAAAGTACTCTTCCTCTTGCTTCTAGCAAAGCAAAGTTGCAAAGACAACAGGCGGACTCTGATAGTTTGGAATGTTCTGCAAAGCCTGTTGTATGTTTGGAGGTTGAATCTGGTTCTTCCAACGGTGCCAAGGATGTTGAACAACCCAAAGAAGAAGAAAAGTGAATATAATGAATTCTACTTATCGTTTGAATAGTTATATTTTCGATTAAATCTTTTCTTTTCAATAGGAAAGCTAAGATACAAAGATTAAGTACAGATTCGCTTTGATGATTCAAACACGTAAGTTTAATTCGTTTCAAACTACGATAGATCGATGACTCTCCAAAATCCAGAAAACTTTTACTGCAATTTAAAACCAAAGTTAAGATAAAACTAAAAACAAAGGAATTTTTATAAAGGATTAAAAAAAAAAAATCATATCGATCAATCTAAATCAATATTACTAAGGATTATGTAAAGAAAGAAAAAGCGATTTTAAATCAAATTTAGATAACTTAAATTTTATAAAATTCCAACTTCAGTTATTTGGTTTTTCGAGAGTCGATTATGCTAACTTTTTCTACAAAATTATTATTTTTTTGTTTCAATTCAGATATTATAATTTGGACAAAACGGCTCGTTCACTAAGCTTATTTATTGTTGTCCACCATCCATAACTCCAAGGATCAACCGAAACAAACTTCAAACAGCTTTTTAAAATTCACTGTAGCTTTTTTCCCCTCATATTTTCTCTTAAAAAGTTAAAAAAAAAAAAAAAACCAACAAGCTAAATGAACGATGAAAAAAAAAAAACTGGACAATCTGTTTGATTATCATTTCGTATTTTTACGATTTGAACAATTTACAAGAACAAAAGAATCTTTTATGTAGATGTAGTAAAAAAAAATGAGAATTTTATTATATACAAATAAAATATCTGTTTTAGTTTTTTTAATAATTAATGATTATAAACAATTATCAATAAAATATTTAAACTTGTTGCAATAGATTTGTAATCGTGTTTAAATACAATTTTATCTTCTTTAATATATTAAAATTATTATTACTATTATTAAATCGATTTTTTTAAAAAAATAAAAAAATATATATATGCTAATAAAAGAAATTAGATTTGTTGTAATATAAATTCTGAAATAAATTCTCGTTGAAATGATGAAACGATCAAAAACTTATCTAGTTAAAAACCATTTTAGCATTTGAACAATGGAACTATTATCGGAAAATTATTGTTTAAATATTTATCCATGCTGTTATATTTAAAACAATAACAACAGTGTAAAAATGAACTTTTTAATAAACTAAAAACAAATATTGTGCAATAGTTACAATAAATTTTAACTTTGCAGTAAACCGGAAAACAAAGGAAACAGATTTCTAATTTTGTGGTAGACCGGCAAATAAATTATAGAAATTTTTGTTTGCCAGTTTACCACAAAATTAAAAATCTGTTTCCTTTGTTTTCTAGTTTACTACAGAATTACAGAAATTTGTTTACTAATTTACTTCAAAGTAGCAAACATATTTTTATAATTCTGTAGTAAACTAGAAAACAAAGGAAACAGATTTCTAATTTTGTGATAAACTGGAAAATAAAAAATTTCTATAATTCTATAGCAAACTAGAAAATAAATTTTTATAATTCTGTAATAAACTGGTAAACAAATACAGCAAATTGCTATAGAATTGCATACAATTTTTACTGAATTGCTATAACTTTATAGTAAACTGAAAACAAATATAACACTTAACCATAAATTTAACTTTTCAAATTGTTATATTTGATCGTGTTAATCTTGTATTGATATGATCAAAATTAATTATTATTTATATTTAAAATATTTAATTATTCTTAACTCGAGCTTTACATTTATACTAAACTTTTTCAAATGGCATGTGTGAGCGATATCTATTATGATAAAACTGAAAAAATGAAATATTTTTGATTATTGTATTCGATCAAAAATAAATTTAACAAGGTTAAAATAATTTTGAAGTACAGTATTCAAAAATAAATGCAATATAAGTTTTCTTAGTAACAAACATTTTTCGAGGAAGATTGGAACTAGAAGAAATGCCACCCACCGAAGTTGTAACCTAATTGTTTCATCACGCAACTGGATTATTTAGACAAATTTTGGAAAGTTTACAAGGAATCGAAATGTCAAAAGTCATATAAAAATAAAGCAGGCTTATAAACTGGTATTTTAAAGCAGGCTATAGAAAATTACTTGATAAAAGTTGAATGCAATCATTTAGAAAACGGCAGAAATAATGAAATCTAAGAAGCCGAAACTCGTTTGGTTTTGATTGATTGTCTCGAATATTTACACTATTAACAATTGCACTATAAGATTAGCCGTTAGTTTCCATTGTTTAGATATATTATAAATTTTATCGTTCTTTTTTTTTTTTTAGATGATTTTTATTGATATAAATATTTTTGTTCATTAAATACAGAAAATAATAAAAATACTGTTAACAACATGCACCAATGACAAACATTTCGTAATTTCTCTTAACCATGCGAACTACAGAAAAGTACATAATAGAAATTCAACACATTCTGTATCAAACACAAAAGGAATTTTTAAATTTATTGTAATTTATTGAAATGTAAATTCTATGTAAATACGATGTCACCATCACTGCTTCTATATAATATTTCTTGCACAACTTAATTTATATTCTGAACAACGTATAAGAGAGTACCTTCCAACCCGTTTTTATAGGTTTGAAGAATGACATCATCATATAAAATAAAACAGTTAACATTTGAGATAACTGTTAATATTAAGCAATAAAATTGATCGTATCTAAATTGATATTATTAATAAAATAATGAAATGATACAGCATAAATTATGAGTTATAAAAAGAAAAATAAATGAGCACTGCTAGTAAAGGAATAGCTTTAAAAATTATGCAAAAATTAAAAAGAGAATAGTTAGAATAGTTGCTGTATGAAATTACATTGATGAAACCAAAATTGAAATAATTACTGACTTGTGAGTTGTTTAATGTAAAAAGAAAGAAAAAATAAGGTTTTGTATTTAAAAAATCATATTGGAATTGATATTTTTCCCCTTATAGAATATAATCTTTTATATCAGGTTATCTCAAAAGTAACGTCTTTTTTTACTGTACTTGTTCGAACATATCTCAGCTTGTCTAAACATGAATTTTTAAAACTTTCACAACGCTGGAAGAGTCTTATTGATTCAAATGGAGAATATATATTTGATTAAATTAGTAAAGTAAGTGATTTATCTTTTATATCCTTTCAAAATTTAACGATAAAAACGGCATTACTTTTGGGATGATTTGATGTTATTATTATGGTAATAATCAATGGCACGTTTAGATCTCTTGAGAAAACTGGAAGTTAAGAAATTTCAAAGTTTTCAGTGTTCGCAAATTAAAGAAAAATAAATTTTGGGGTCCCTGAAGATCGAAGGTCTTAAGCGCGCGCTTATAAACCTAATAGTAAATATGCCATTGGTAATAATATAGATATATTAGAGAAAAAATAAAAGAAACTACCCATAATTCCAAATTAATGAAGATTAATCTTTTTCTTTTGAATTCGTTCATAAGTTCCTGATGAAATATAAGGTAAAAGCTAGACAACTATAGAATATAAATCTTCAAATGAATTAAATAAAACTTAATAAAAATATAAATTATAAAATATATCTAAGCAAATGAAAAAGCTATTATTTAAGTTTATTATGTTCGATGACTTTTTCCATTATTTTATTTTACATTTTTTTTATAATCAAATTTTGATCATTATTACGTCAGTAACAATGGACCAATTTCGATAAATTTTTTTGTATACTTGATCCTTTAACGAATTCCAACAATATACCGAATAATATTTCCAAGAGATATCATTTAGATAGATTAATACAGATAACTGTATTCTAATATTGGTCAATTTTAAAACACTTTTCTCCCTAGTAGGCATTAATATTATAGACCAATTTCTTTGAAGTCGGATAATATTTACATGAGTTATTTCATCAAAATATTCAACAGGTTCTGTTCCACAGTTGATTCCAATGTAATGTGCAAATTTTATTCAAATAGGATAATATTTACGCTAGTTATGGTATTAACAAACGGACAGGTCAAATTTATATAATCATTTTATTCGCTTCGGAATGGAAACTGTCCAGAATTGTTTTGAAATGTACAACAATACAAATGCTGAAACATAAATGACAAACATGCAGAGATAATAATGGAAAAACTAAACTCAATCTTACATATACAGTACATACATCAACTAAATATTGTGATATAATCTTCAATTGTTAAAAATAAAGCTACTTTCTTCAAACGAAAACTAATAATTGATTTTTATTGTAGCAAATTAGATATTAATTAAAAAAATAAATCGTTTTTCTTCTGATATTTTTGAAAAGCATGTGTATTATCAGAGAAAATCTCGGGAATCCTTGATGCAGTAGTACATTAAAAATAATATGTAAAGAATAGTTATTAAGTAAATATTAGCTAATTGAATAAACAAAACTAGAAGGTGAATTCCAAAAACTCAACTACAAGTCATCGAAGTTTACTTTCATCTTTCATCAAAAATAAAACAAGTCAATTTTTTGAACAAGTTGTTGAAAGCAAATGATTAAAAATAAATTTGGTAAATATTTATTGCTGGTGTCATATGAAAAGTAATCATTGATTTTGTGTAAAGTTTGGAACTCACCTGTAATATCTCTATTACTCTGTTACGAAAGTAGCTGAATTGATTCTATGATTGTAACAGATAACGGAAAAAAAAGTGAGAAAAAATATTTATATGTCCAAATTGAAGATCATTACCGATTACATAGAAATGAGCCATATTGTATCTTAAGCAATTTGGTTTTCCAGTGAAAGGAATTTGAAAGATTCCCGAATCAATTAGTTAGAGATTTTAAATGATCCTTGATCCCACCAAGGCATCAATTATTTGTCAGCTCTTATGAGATATTTTTATGCACGCTGTTTGGATTTATTATTAATAAAAAATGATAAATAGAAGTAGAAAGTTATTAATCAGAGTTATTAAAATCTCGGACACGATATTTTGGATATCAATTAGTGCGTATGATCACGGATACTTTTTTTCACTATTATTACAATGATGAATAAACTAATATCCACGATAGTCTGTACCTGATATTTTAATAACTCTGATTAATAAATGATTATGCTAATGAAACCAATAGGATTCATTAATTTCCATATTCATTTGAATCATAATGATGCATGTTCTCTTTGAATATGCATTATTACGATTTCAAATCTCATTGTTTGAATATGGAAATTCCAGATTTCTTAGTATATGCTGCCCATGGTGCTGCCATAAATAGCTACTGTATATAATAGGTAGTAATTGTTGATTTTTACTAAATTGATGGTGAACGATAATTTTAAATTGAAGAGCCTATTTAAGAAAGTGCCTAAGTCACAAAATACACCAAGTATTTCTTTTTGTAACAAAGAAAATGTGCCCAAGTTAAATCGTAAGAATTCTTCAGTGTACAAATCCCTATCTCTGAGGTATTTCTCATTGACTTGAAATTTCGCGCAGAAAGTTCCTTCAAACCAAATAAAAAGCTCGCTCCTGATGATGTGACTTAGGCACTTTCTCAAATAGGCTCTTCAATTATTAAAATGACTTTGTTGTGTTCTCTAACAAACAATAAAAACTACTATTAATTAAAAAATTACTATTAATTTCTCAAATATGTTATCAAGATATTTTTCTTCCTGCGTAGTTTAACGTTTCCACCCGATAAGTATTAAGCGACAATGCATTTCATTCAATGCTTACCACGGGCCGCTTACAACCGTAGTGGAATCAGCCTTCTGGTGAAAGATGAGATTCAACAAGCCGAAGCCGGACCCCTCCTGAAAAAGCTTTTAGAGCTATGTGACCAGAAATTGAATTTGGATTTTCTATGATGAAAGCACAAAACTCTTCTACTGCAGTCATCCAACTGATGCCATCGAGATATTACTCGTATAATTTATACACCGAACAACATATAACACACTATTTAAACGATTTCTTTTACAAAATGTTCATTTTGTTTATCTGCTCATTATTAAAATGTAAGGAGAATCAAATATTACAAATCATACGAATATTAGAGAATATTTATGCGCATATTCCAATCATAGATTATTAAGTGATTGAACAGTTCGGGTCCAATCAAAGACTTCACATCCGTGGTGAAATTAAACCAAATTTTCCGGATTATAGGGAAAGGGATTAATCCCCTTTCCCTATAATCCGAATCCAATTCGGAAAATTTGGTCTCGTAAATAAAATCCAATCCGGAATTTGGAAATCCAATAATCCAATGTAATACAATTAATCCAATAATCCAATTCGGAAAATTTGGTCTCGTAGATAAAAATCCAAAGCTTTTCCATACGCCAATCAGGCCGAATATATGATTACTTTTCTGTTTATTATCTGAAGAACAAAACATTCAAATTTTAGATGGTCCTTTTTATTTAACCTAGCTATTTGACTAATAATTTTGAAGACTTCATTATAAGATTATTATGATGAAAATTTTATAAATTCTACATATAACACAATAGAATTCCATTTATATGTTTTTGAAGGGAGTTGATAAAAATTATATACAAGTGAGATTAACGTTAAAATGAGACTTTTTATTTTAACTTTAAATGTTAAAATTACATTAAAACTTAAAATTTAAAAAAGTCAGACTGCATACTGTATTACAAACGTGTTTTCCAGACATTAAAACTTAAAATTAAGAAGTTTAATTAAGGATGATGGGCAAATACAGTTATTTTGGCATAAAGAAAGAATCAATTGTAGTTTGTTTTTAGGATGCAATATACATTCGTAGATCAAGCCTTCATACGCAATTACTATACACATCTTATCATCACTAATGTTTTTTTGATTTTATGTAACGTTGTTTTACTTCCAATGCAACACAACGTTCAATAACGTCGGTAGACAACTCGTGGGATAAGTTTCGGTTTTGGTTTTACTTTTGTATTCATTCTACTTTCTATTTCATAAGATAATGTAGTGTACAGTATAAAATTTGTCGAAACTTTTTTGATAAATTGTTCCTTTGTCGAAAAAGTTTGGCAAAGATTTCTTGGATTTTATGTATAAGTGCGACGAAACGACTCTGGATGAATACAAATAATAGCGTATAAATGCGAAAACGTACAAGTGGGATGATTTTACATGCAAAATCGAAAGAGTGTACCAAATACAACGTACAAGTGAGAAAAACGTAGAAGTAAGAAATACAATAGAACTTCTACTGTATTAGTTATAACTAATACAGTAGAAGTTCTACTGTATTAGTTATAACGTTAATTATTTTCTTCTTTTTGAGTTTTATATCACTCTATTGCTTTCCATCTTTACCAGATGCAAAGCAACGGATCTGTTCAAGTAACCATTATGGGCTGCTCATACCAATCCTGAAAGAACGGAAATTCTATTGCGATTCAGTTTTTTTTTTTTCATGAAGATAATTAAAGCTATTTCACATGACTGCAATCATACGAAAATAAAATTATACTAGTCATAAATCTATGAAAAACAGAATAATATAATTTCTGTTGATGATATTGTATATGTTGATATCGAATAAGGAAATGATATTACAGAACTTGTTTAATTTATTTTCGTATTTAAAAAAAATTGTTTAGTTTTTTTTATTTTGTAACAGAAATATAGTAAATTTCTATCTCTTCTAATAATTATGTATAAAAAATGGTTTATTTTACCGATGATCGAATATCAAGACAATAGTTGCAGCATTAAATAATCATTATTTAGTTCATTTTGTAAAATTATCTTCGTAGTTTCTGATTACATATTCGAAAGATCTATAAGTTAAAGGTAAAACGAAGAATCTTATCAAATAAAAATACTATATCGAAAGAGTGAAAACCAATAATCATCAATGACATTTCTAAGTTGATTTAAAATCCATAAATCAAAGAAAAAAACTTCGATAAAGAAAGAATTTTCTTAGTCATTCGATAATGTGAATATATAATACTGTAAAATTATATTGAAACATTATCATCACGATTATAATGCCATTTCGTGTAAATGATAAGACACATGATCAATATACGGTGAGTGTTTCTATTATCACGTCGACGTAATGCTTCTGGCTTTAGATTCAAATCAGTTTGCTATATATAAAGTTATTGCAGTTTGAGTAATTTTCAAGTTACTAACTTGCAACATGTTAGTCATCAATTATTTCAAGTTTATGTGTTTTATTATCTCGTAATTATCACGTAATTATGGTGGATCTTAGCTCTGATATGAAAATTATATTTCTGTAATAAAATTAATATTTAATGTCAATTTATATATATATATTTTCCTTAAATATTGATTTTATTTTTCCACTATAACTGATGATATCACTTTATTCTTGGAAGTGAGGATAGTTGCAGTGTTTAAAGAAAAAAAAATCACGTTTATTTTTTTATAAGACATGAACATCGTTGAAGTAGTTTTATCTTTGATCTATTAAGTTAAATATTTTCAAAGGTTTTTATTTTCAATTGAAATTACTAAATGAGAAATAGGAACAATTACTGATACAGAAAAAAATTTGGAAGATTTAAGAATAAATATCATTAAAAACACACTTTATTTTACTGTAGATTATATCTATATTTCTATTTACAGTTTGATTTTTAGATCGAATTATTGATTGTATTTTTATATATTGTATTCTATAACAAATAGAAAACTGGAGGAATTAATTCATCCAGCCCTTCTCAGATCTCTACTGAATAGGAAAAATAAATAAAACAATAGAAATTATCAATCTTATTTTATATATTTTTACTATATATTTTCAGTTTTTATAAATTTCAAAATTAAAAAAATAATAAATAAATAATTAAATACTATTCTGTATAACAATTTATGTCAGTCTGCTTCATTCATTTAAAAAATGGGCAATTCTGTTATTAGTATCTTATATTTTTATAATTTAATTACACACACACACACACACACACACACACATATATATATATATATATTTATATATATAGATTATTCAAAATTTAACTCTCTCTGAGAAACATACAAAAACTTTATTTGTTTTTTCAGAGCAAGAAATAATTAACAAAATATTACCAAAAAATACATTTATAATAGATATAATAAAAATGAATTCTATTTAATATAATAAATATGAACTATAGTTTAATTTTTCTTGCTTTCAACGAGGCAAAGTCATTAATAATTTATCAGTTAATCAATTTAATTCGTATTGGTTTCTCGCTTCCTTGATAAGTATTATCCTTTAAAAATATATACCATTATGTCATTGTAGAACCAACTCTTTAGAACGAAATATTGTCAAGATAAATATAATTAAGCTTCTGTGTGAAATTGCAATTTCATTTTCGCATCCCTATAATTTTCACCCTAGATACTGCCGTATTTGCCTCACCCTAGATCCGGCGCTGATATATATATACCGGTATATAGTTAAATTTTGAAGACATTTTTAATTTTTGCATTATAAATATAGAGTTATGAATCTTAATAACTTTTATTAAGAAAGTCAACCCATTGAAGATCGTCTCATTGAGACGTCAATTAATATATCTTCAATTATTCAAAAATAAAGGAGATCTTAAAGATTCCTCTAATAAATTTTGAAATGTTTAATTGATGTTTATAAAATTCATTAGGGTAATCGTATTATTAACATTGATTTTGAAATATTAATAATGTTATGAAGCTTAAGCCATTTAAAAATGGCGGGAATTCAAACTTCCGAGATATCCTATAATAACTATCGTATTATCTTATAGATTTTTTTTGACAATTTACCATTGAATAAGAGCGGATCTAACTTTCTGAAAGTCCTGGGCATGATGTTTTTTATTACTACCTTTTTTTAAATTTTTAAATAATAAATAACTTTCTAAATTGGTAATTTCTATAATCTATTGTTTCTCTCAATTACATACTTTGAGTTGTATTGGAACCCACTTAAAAGTTGGGGACGGTGGAGTCAAACCTTATTATCCCTTATATAGTTTCGTCACTGCCATTGAAGATACAGTAAAACCTCGATTTTACGGACTATAGGGGGCAAGACTAGTCCGTAAAATCGAAGTAAAATTTTTTTATGAACATTAATTAGCATTTTCAACATACCAGTACTAATTAATGTGACTTATGCCTAAAAACTGTATTATTTTCCAATTTGCAACAATATTTTCCAAGAATTTTTCATTTTTCAGTCTTTTGGAAAACAATGTAAACTAATCTCACTATCAGCTCTAGATGTACATTGTGGTACTGAGCAATTTTTCGACTCTTATACATTGTATCCGCCATTTCACATGTTGAAAACAGTCACCTTTTCAATAGTTCTAAAAAAATCTGGTAGAGGTCATATCGAAGCTTGGTGGATTTCAATACTGTAGATAGTTTATGCAAATATTGTATTATTATTATTTATTTTATTTTTTGGGATGGTGTCCATAAAATCCGAAGTCCATAGAATCAAGGTCCGTAAAATCAAGGTTTTACTGTATATATATATTTCTTATAAAAATCTGAATAAATAAAAAATCTATTTAATAATAAAATAAATTTACCTGATTGAGAAAACATAATGCATAGTATTGTGCACGCTGAGAAATATGAGGGCGATATAATAATCTTTCAACTTCTAAAACAACAACATTTTTTATATTTGGATGATGACTGACTAATTGTCCCAGAAGATGACAAACTCTTGCTGCTACACTGCACACAGGATGTCCTAATTTGTTAACTAATATTTCCAAGAGGTACTAAAAAACATAATTTGGAGAATTAAATAAAATTTTGTATGATAATATTAACAATTTTAAGTTACACAAACAAAAGCTTTTGCCATAATGTAAGACTTCTCACTGTAAATATTAAATAAAAGTAAACTATAAACCAATAAATAAGATAAACTGTTTATTCAAAAATGTTTTCAGCTATCCATATAACTTCCTTCAGTTGAATTTTAACTGAAGCAGGCTACATGGATACCAAAAACATTTTTAAATAAACAGTTTATTTTACTTATTTGGCTTACAGTTTACTTTTAAAAAGCATTAGCCTTCTTAATTATTATTATTATTATTATTATTATTATTATTATTGGGGTACAACAGTGTGTGCATGGAATAACTCCGGATCAAAGTGCTATGTCAGACAAGAGTCAAGACACAGCTACTTGAAAATTTACTTGAGTATTAACTAACTGTCTATGTCAGTGTTGAGAAATTTTCTTACTATATTACATGTATTGAGTAGTGATGCATTTGTAGTGTTATGTATGTCTTGGGATGTAGATCTAGTGTTTTCGGGCTTTTGTGTAGAGTGTGAGGAATTACTTCTGTTGTGGATAGAATGATGGGTACTGTGACTACCTTTTGCATTCCCCAAAGACGATAAATTTCTTGTGAGAGTTCTGTATATTTGCTAATTTTTTGAGTGAATGCATCCTGGATGTTATGTGTGTTGGGTATTGAGATGTCTATAGTGTAGGTAACTTTGTTTTGTTTGTCTATGAGATTGATGTCTGGTCTATTGTGATGTATAGTTTTGTCTGTTAAGATTATTATTATTATTATTATTGAGTTTTCTAAAAAATAAAATAATTTATTATCTGATAAACAGAACTGAATCTATTTTTTTCATTATTTTTACTTTAATTTTATAAGCAGCAATCACATCCACTCAGCATAAATGTTAATCTGCAACATATTAAATTCCATAAAATAAAAAATTCAGAATGCAAATTTAATATATAGGTACTCTTCACTTAACAACAGAGTTCCATTCTCACCACTTAGTTATAGAACAAATTGGTTGGTAAGTGAGTAACTTGTTCATATATATTTAGAACAAGTTATTTGCTTAAGTTCTCATGGCTGTAAAGATATTTATATCTTAATATATGCACAAAATATTTTTCATCATCAAATTTTGGAACTATGAGTGTGGAGAATTAAATGCAATGGAAGTCCTAAGCAATACATACTGGCAAAAATCAAATTTTCCATTAAATAAAGTTGTAAGCTTGGATATCAGTTTGAGCAATCATTAAACAGGTAAGCCATTAAGTGAAGAGTATCTATATAATTAATTTTAAAATACACACGAATTCTATTAAAATTGTAATACTACTACTTCATTCATTTTTATTGCTATTTAGACAGAAAAAAAAAAAACAGAAAACAGACAATCATCCACTATTTAAATGTCCGTGTCATACTTGCAGATACTCTCACTACTCATTTCTCAGAAAATTTCTATCCAGCCTACTTTATTCTGCAGTTTGTGGTATTGATTGAAGAAATTATCTGTGGTCCAAATTAGAACAAATCAAAGAACATTATAGGTGTTTTGTATAGGAAGTGGATATTTTTAGATTTTGCTTAGTTTTTTGTAAATTCAAAATTTTACAAAAAAAAAATAAGCAAAAACTAAAAACCATTCAACGGGAACGAATTTTCTTTCATTCTTAGTAAGAAAACAAAATTCTTTTAACAATATTTTAACAGTAATACGTGTGGAGTAATACTTTCCCATAGGTCCAAACTTCGTGTCTTCTTAACATTCTTTGTTTGATCATATATTTTCTATTGTTTATTTTTATTTCTTTATGTTGTGGAGAACAAGGTTCCCCAGGCTGGATAGTACAATATTTTTATCATTTGTTTTCCAATCTGTTCATAAGCCTTGCTCAAATTTGTTTGAGCAAGGCTTATGAATAGGTCATACATATTGATTGGAATGGAGCCGATGTAGTAAAACGGGTACAAGAAAATACGAGACTCTCTACTATAGAAACGATGTACCTAGAAAAACTAAAACGCTATTATGAAGTCATTAATGATAATGATCCGTGTGCACTCCCCCCTTCTTGGAAGTGGTGTGCCACTAACAACATCTAGTACTGTAGAGATTTAATATGATACCTGCCCCCTGAGG
>WUQG02443964.1:0-13376 GCA_011317285.2 Androctonus mauritanicus
ATAAATCTATGTCCTATTGAATACTGTTCTCAAATGTAATTATCAGATTAATAATATTTAAATTAGGACCAAAGTTAGAGCGAGTTGAAATTTGGTTATAATGACTCCGGTAATAATAGTCAGTTAGTGACTACTGTACTTGGCTTAGAATCACTGCCAATCCTCTTGATATTCAATACTTCAATAAAAATCATTGAAATGACTATATGTTGAATAATACAAAACATTAGATAATAAACTGTACTTATACTATTGTAATAGATCTAATAGTTAAACATTATTAATAATGAAAACTTTTTATATGAAAATATATTAACAGTTATATTGATATACTATGTATTATATTAGAGTGAATTAATATTATCAAAATCTAAATTTTTCTATTATATATTAAAATTAATAATATTTACTACAATATATATTGTATGCTAGTAATTAGATATCAAATAATAACTTTATTTATTTCCTCTTTTAATAATAATATACAAAAAAAAATTTTAAAGTATATGCTTATATACACTAGAAAAACTATAAAGCACTTTAAGCATGAAAATAACAATTTTTTATTAGTAAATTAATAGATATTAAATTGTTATTTTCTGCTTAAAGTACTTTATGATCTTTCTTGTATTTTTCAAAAGTAGCAAAATTTGAAAATTTAAGATTATGCTTGTATATTTCAGATTGAGTCATATTGTAGTAGACATAGTTCCCACTAAACATCATGATGGCATTCATGTAATTTTTGTGGCCAATATTGAAGGAATAATAAAAAAATTGGTTGTAGTTCCAAATACTCAAGAAGCTTGTTTAGTAGAAAAAATTGAATTATTCCCAAAAAATCAACAACAACATATATATGTATTGAAACTCTTAAGAGATACAGTAAGTGTAGAAATATATTATTTATATTTTTATTTTGACAATAAAATTAAAAATAATTTTAAAATAATAATTTTAGAGTTCATTATATATTGGAACTGATAATGCTATATTAAGAATACCACTTCATAGATGTGAAAAATTTCGAACAAGAAGGTAAAAATAATAATAATATTAATATATACTTATATATATTATTAAGTTGTTTGAATAAAATCACTTTTAATAGAATTGTTTTAAAATACAATAAAAATAAGTTTTAATACATTATTAAATATTATAATGATATAATTCAGTGAATGTCTCAATGCCATGGATCCATACTGTGGATGGAATGAATATCAATTAGCTTGTACCACTGCACCAAATCGTAATCCTCTTAGTGCTTTTTGGGAACAGGATACCACAACCTGTCCACGTATAAACAGACCAGGTAAATTATACTTAAAATCTTAATTATAAAAATAGTATTTATAAAATATAGAATCTAAATTATTACATCTTGTACAAATGCAAATGTATTATAAGCTTATGGAAATAGTTTGTATAGAATTTTTACTAAAGACAAATTAATTTATTTTATGAATTGTATAATTTAAAAAACTGCTTAATTTTTCATAAAAAATAATTGTATTATACTTAATTGTACCAGGTTACATTTATGATCTAAATTTTTTTTTTTTTTTTTTTGATTCTGAATTTCTAAGAACAGCTGAAATGATAGAATGACAAAAATGTTTCATTTTATAGCAGGGTGGGCAAACTTTTAGGAGAAAGAGCCATATCATATCAATAAAATTTAGTCTAGGACTGCATCCTGGGTTTGGCATCTAGTGAAAAATTTTTTCAGAGTGTTGGGCATGGTCCGGCAATCCCTGTCCTTCACCATCTGGCTCCCCTTCCACAAGTGTGAATGTGGAAGGGGAGCCAGACTAAAGAGTTCTCCTTCCACACTTACTAAAGGGCAGGACTTGTGGTTGGAATTGATCCTGCCCTTTAGTAATCTATCTGATTGGAAAAGGGTGTAAAACAAAATATCAAACTCCCAAAATCCTGCCTTCATCTAATAACTGTCTGAAGTGATATAATTCGCTTAGAAAATTATCTAGCCAAAATAGAAAGATCCTAAACTTTTTCTAAGGGACACATTTGTTGACTAAGTATCATAAAAGGGTGACATGCTAAAATTAAGTCAATTTTCTTAGTAGATCAGCTTTCATTGGCTACTATAATATATGAATCATCAGTTTAAATAATGCCTGCAGTCTGAAAAAGTGAATTTCGACCCTGCTTCAGAGAAGTTCAGTGGGGTCGAAATTCTTTAAATTATAATTTTAATGTATAATTTAAATCATTTTAAATTTGAAACAACAATAAAAACATGCCTGTTTAGGAAATTGCACAAATATTAAATACAAACACAAAATACAATATGAAATTACAAAAAGTATTGAACTGATTGACCAACAAAATGATTTTATTTGATTTTGAATGTATTTTGTAACTGATTTCTTATCCAATGATGTTTACTCTGGTAAATGGTTAATCAAATCCTATTTTTGAAAGAAATATGACACTGTAATGACATCTACATAAACAATACATAAATAATTACATAAACATAAACAATATTGCTGATATTTCAGCAATATTGATATTTCAGCAATATTGTTTATGTAATTTCTGAAAATTTATGTAATTAATTGAAATTGCATAATTTGAAGTACAATTTTTTGGTCCAGAATACTCAAATTAATGAGGTTTTACTGTATGCAGATAAATTATTGCTTTATAACTTAATTATATTTTAAAGAAAAAGTAAAAGAATTGTGTGCAAATCATTATTAAATATATAAAACTAATAATCTTTGTCATAATAATCAATTATCATTATGTCTATGCCTTTAAGTAAATTATATATTTTACTTACTGTAATTTCATGTATGTAATTTTAAAGTTAATCAATCAAAACTTTTTGTTTTTTTTAATGATCTTTTATTTTTAAATAAAATTACTGTAATACTATAATTACTATAATTAATATAATTTGGAATATATTATGCTATTCATATAAAGCTTAAATTATACAATATACGGTAGTTTTATTAATAAAACTACTGTATATTATATAATATAATTTAAGCTTTATATGAATAGCATAATTATTATCAAAATAAAGAGATCATCTAGACAATATTTTAAAAATACGAAATAAGTCAAATATTTTTTCAAAAAATTCTTTTGAGTAAAATAGAATAGAAAAAATTGAACACATATACAGTTAAAAAATAGGTTGAGAATCATTATTAAATTAATAGTTTATAAAAAATTTTTTGTAAAATAAAAATTCAGAAATGAAATGAAATTCTGAATTAAATTAAAAAATCTGCAGCTTAATTTAAAATTATTATGCAAAGGATTAATGTAGTTTTGAATATTTGATTTATAAAAATTCTGATAAATATATTTTTCTCAGCAGCTTTGCATAACATTTAAATATATGAATGAATAAAAATTATAAAAATTGATTGAGCTATAATTGCCTTAAGCTATAATTAATTTCATTAAATTTCTAAATATTAATATCCAAATATCAAGATATAAAAGTAACCAATTTATGCCATCATCTTTTGGTTATATAGTTGATGGTCTAAATATTAATATTGGATTATCATCATGTATTTAATTTAATTTAATTAATAATTGGAAACTAAATTATGACCCTCATGGAGAGCAATTATTGAACATTCTAACTTTTCCCTGGATATATGTTCTATATTGTTGTACAGAGTTATTGTATAATTACTCAAAATAGATAAAACAGGACATGCTCTTCAGATTAGCATTCTTGTAATGGCATTTTATTTGCTGCTGAAATTTTTAATTAGGTTGAAAGATTAATTTTATAAAAATTAATTATTATTATTAATTTTTTAAAGAAAATTAACATTACAGTAATTTGATTCCTAATTTTCTTAAAGGATTAAGTTATTACCTTATTGGCCCTCTACAGCAGCATGTTTATATTTTTTTGAGGCATCTAAGCATTATGGGTCTCCAATATTCATAAATTATATAAAAAATAATAATAATTTTTGGGGATCCTAGGCACCCACCTAATGCTCCTAGTTATAAACGCACCACTGGACTTAATCAAAAGCCACTATATCCTGTAATAAAAGTCATTAATTAATTCTTATTATAGGAGTCATTACAGCCAAAATTCAGCTTGCCTATAGTTTTCGTTTAAAGTTAGATATTATTAATTTGACAATTATATTCAATATAAATATTCAATAGAAGAATTTGAAGTTTCAAATCCAATTAATAAAAGAAATAGAGCGGTTTGAAAATAGCAAAAATCAGCCAAAAAATAAACTTTGATCCAATGGAAGCACATCCACTCTCAGTGTGGGTACAGCCCTGTATACTTCTATTATACTTCATGAAATACATTAGAAGTATTCGGGACTTCTGTATTCGTGAAGTACAATAGTAACTCAATTAGTAAGAAATACCCATTTCGAGTTCGGCTTAGGAAATACTAAGCCGAACTCGAAATGAACCATTTTCGGAATCCTCCTCTCTATTTCTTGAACAGTATATATGTTACAGGATAAGCCCAAATTTAGGAAATTCTAGAATTTTCTGAATTCGGGCTTATCCTGTAACATATATACTACTAAAAAAATGGGGAGAAGTATTCCGTGAAAAAAATTAGTTCCAAAATCTATCGATAGGAGAAAAGATGGCGCTGTCCAAGGACTGGATAAGCTGTTCAATACTAGCAAGTGCAGTTGTCCGTTGGTGGAGTAAACCAATGTAGCATCATCATAAAATCGACGATATAGCAAATTGATTTTGTTTTGATGGTCAGACGTATTCCATATATCAGTAGTGTTCAACCTTTTTTACTATGCAAGCTACTTTTCTATACTAACAAGTAAGTTATTTGGTGATCTATTCTCTTATATAGATCACGTTCCCCCAACCTGATATCTGATTATGCACAACTGTGCAGTTAAATGCACTCACTCACTTCGGAAGACCCACTCTCCCAGTCCTAAAAACTTTAAAGAAACTAAAACCTTTATTTGTGTACTTAAAAATTTATCACTTTTAATTCTTTTAATACAACAAATAAAACAAAATATATTGGAATAAAATATTGTATTTCTCTCTCAAATATTTTGGAAAACCAAAGTTAAAAAAACCAACAGATTGATTACAAACTCATAACTTACAGGAAATACTGGTTGATTAAACAAATGTTAATATGAAATTTGGCATTGTTTGGAGTTCGCAATATTTTCATAGTCAGGTTGATATGAAGAAGTGGTCAATGGCAGACAATCATCCAAATGATCATTTGTAATTTGGTTTCTTAATTTTTTTATAACGTTCATATTTAAAAAAGTGAATTCTGACAAGTATGTTGATCTGAAACATTATAGAACTTTTTGCGTAATATCAGTTAATATTGGAAACTTTTCATAGACTATGTATACTTCCAAATGTTAAGAAAATTACTGATTTGGCAATTTTAACGAAAAATAAATAAATAATAGCAATGCACTTAAAAAGAATTAAAAAATAATACAAAATAATGATAAATAAATTATTATATTTTCAATTTTAATTACATTTGTAAGTAAGGAGAAATAAACAAGAGATCAATCAAAAATTGCTCTGTGATCAACGAATTGAACACCACTGCCATATATATTAGTAAATATGATTACCAGATCCAAATAATTAATTAATAAAAAGAGTATAGTACCCCAATATACATTATTGTGCCATGTTATCCCATCACTTCAGTGGTTTCACTTGCTAGTATTGAGCAGCCTATCCATTTTTCTATTACAAAGGAAAAACATAAAATCTAAAATGAAATGTAAAATTTTTTTGTTTTTGTCCTTTTTAAAAATAGAAAGAAACTATCACAGGAAATGGTTTCACAATGTCCATTGTTTTCATCGTTTATTCGTAATGTTCCAAGCTGACGTTGAAATTTGATTTTTGATCGGGTTAGCCGTTGTTTTGGATCAGAAATTGCATTCGATACACAATGCGCCGGATTGTATAATGCAACATCTCTGGAGAAATGTTCCCACATGCTATATTATACAGTATTGTTCTTT
This sequence comes from Androctonus mauritanicus, assembly GCA_011317285.2. Classification (NCBI taxonomy): domain Eukaryota; kingdom Metazoa; phylum Arthropoda; class Arachnida; order Scorpiones; family Buthidae; genus Androctonus; species Androctonus mauritanicus. The sequence continues at coordinate 6,027 of WUQG02443964.1, forward strand.
AAAATAGCCAGGTTAAGAACACTTCCTCGGTAGACATTGGTCTTGAGACGACTCTACAACCAAAATCACAGTATATGAACATGTGATCTTGTGGCCATGCCATGGGGAACAGTGACTAATTACTCTTTCTTCAGTAAACGAAAAATAATTAGTTATTCTTGGAACAGTTGCTGAACTAGTTATGCGATTTGAGGCAGAGTTCTATCTAGCAAGAAAATTATCTCATCCAGGCCAGTGGCAAAACTTAAAATTTTTGGCCCCCACAAAATATGGTCCTACCACAAAAAAGCAAATTGTTATCTAAATATTTTTATTAGAAAATAACAAAATTGCATCATCTGAAACAAAATTGAAAATTATCAAAAGAAAATATATTTTAAATTTTAAATGTTACCCAATTAAGTTATTAGTTATTATATATGTTGTATTTTTATATTTCAATGAAAATTGAGAGGACCTGAATTCCTGGTCCCGAATGGGCTGTATGAATCTCAAGCCAATATAGCCCATCTTTGTATCCAGTGCTGTAGATGAGCAAAAAATGAGAAAATATAAATTAATAAAAATTATTATAACTTACCTAATAAAAGAATTGTTTTTATAAAAATAAATTCATTTTTTTTTATTTTAGTTGATGGAGCCTGGAGTTCTTGGTCAAATTGGTTTGAATGTTCACAGATTGGAAAAAATGCACCAGGAGATAAGTGTTTATGTCGACAGAGACAATGCAATAATCCAAAACCAGTAAATGGAGGAAAAGATTGTGATGGTGATGGATTACAAGTATCTAATTGTACTCGTGAGTTTCATAAAACATAATAGTAAGATATAAATTTACAATATAAATTAAACTTTATTCTAAAAATATTCTTTTTTTTTTTTTTAAATCAGAAAATGGACAGTGGACAGAATGGTCTTCATGGTCTTCATGTTCACAAACTTGTGGTTTATCAGTGAAAATGAGACGTCGAACGTGTGGCAATCCTTCTCCGAAATATGGTGGTAGAGTTTGTTTAGGTCCAGAACGAGATGAGATTTACTGCACTTCAAATCCTCCTTGTCCAGGTATATCATATTATAAATTAATTGCCAGAATATGAAATTAATATAAAATACTTCATTATATAATTTATAAATATTTAGTTCCTGCGCCACTTCCAATTGATGGGCAATGGTCAGAATGGAGTTCTTGGGAGGAATGTAGCAGTATTTGTGGTGGTGGAATTCAGACTCGGAGAAGGAGGTGTAATAATCCGCCACCACAACATGGTGGTCAAGAATGTATAGGATGTCATCAAGATTTTAAAATTTGCAACTCTCATAGATGTGCAGAGTCAAGAAAATCTACTGGATGGACACCGTGGTTAAAAGTGAATTACACAAAAGATGGGTTTTTTGAGCAAAGATTTCGATTCACATGTCGTGCAAATGTTCCAAATGAAAGCATGATACGCATTGGACATATGAAAAAAGAAGAAAGATTTTGTTTAGAAGGAAGTCAGAATTGTTTGGATGCAGGTAAACTTTACAAATGTAAAAATAATTTATAAAGTAAATATATTAACATTCAGTGTATGAAAATGAAGATGATATCCATCTGTCAAATAACATTTAGCATGCACAATATTTTTTTAATAAATATTATGAATTGGGTAACTAACTTTGCCAGTACAATAATTATATACTTATTATTTTAACTTTATATTATTTAAATGGATTATATTTAGGATGAAACAGGTTATATCATACCAGTGGGCATGTAAAAATTCATATTATCATCGTTGATATTTAAAAAGATTTTTTATGAATAATGACATTTTATTTATATTCATTGATTAATATACAATATACCCTTATTAATCATATTTTACGATTGATTCAATATAATATTTATTCAATTGTAAGCCGACACCGAATGTAAGCCTACCCTAATTAATGAAAAAGAAAAAAATTGCATATTTAATATTTAAAACATCTAATACAGTAATTGATACATACAGTATTTAATTATACTTAGCGAGTTAAAAGTTAAAAAGTCCTTAACCGGAAATCAAAATGGGCAGTAGAAATTTTGCTGTCAATGAAACGGAAATCTAGCCAATACACACAAATCGCTGAAAATGTTAAATTCGATATCCTGGCATTGACTAAAAATAATCGCCGAATATTTGTCCAAATATGCCTTAACTATCAGAAATCGCACAAACTTTATGAGAAATATCAAGAATCTTTGTTTCCTTAGATATGGCTGTTCGTTGTATAAAATTATATATCTGTCAATCTCAATTGCGAATAAAAAAAAAAAAAATCTCGAAATGATATTTTTAAAGATAAAATCCCCTTAACGATATTTTTGAAGATAAAATATCATTAAAGATATAGTTTAATTTTATATATTAATAGCTAAATTTAGCAATTGTATCTTATGTTTTAGATTAAAAAGTAAAATTATATTTTTTTAAATGTGTTTAGAAGCGATTAGAACTTCTCCAGCACTTCTTGCTTGATTAATTAATTATATTTTTTGGTAGATGATGGACAAATAATTAAAAGTGATAACGCTCGTTATATTTTTTCTTTAAAATAAAACGCGATATTTGTGCATTATTTTGACATATAACACTGTAAACTATGAAAATTTTAAATACGTTTTCTATAGAGTACTTGTTATGATCTGGGAAAATAGGATATTGCCCATTTCCCAAAACATGGGAACATTTATTATTATTTTTAGTTTTTATTTCAGCTGGTGCATTTTTGAGTATTCGTCCATTTGCGCAACCTGATTATTTAAATATCATTTTGTATTGATAGAAAAGACAAGAATTTTCATCAGACCTAATTTTTCAAGCAATCGTTTAATAAAGTATAAAATATGACAGAACTATAAAATAAGATATTAAGAACACAATAATATTTTAGCCATTAATATAACTTTTAAGACGAGGTAAATTTAGTTAAAATTTGAATTTAAGATAAGAACAAAATTTGTATATTGGAATATATGATTCTTTTCTTTATTTATTTTCTGAAGGACTCATTATTAAAATAATATATACTGTAGATCCAGTTCAAACAGTTATTAGAGAGTTTGCGGTGAGCATTTTCTACTTCCCGATACAGTATAAATCTCCCGATACAGATTATAACGTATAGTATGTTTTGTCCTTGTATTGGATCGGCGTTCCTATCCATATAAAGTTATCGTAGATCCGAAACGAAATAAACTACCAATCATTCCCCGTTTTTGTAATCACGTGACATACACGTTAACCTTACTTCTTGCTATTATCGTTCCATCACTTTGTTGTTCTTACTACAGATTGGGAATCTTTATCTTCATCGATTTATGTTCCATTATGGATGATTACTTTCTTGGTAGCGTTTAATGCAAGAAATATATCCTCTGTTTTCTATCAGTAACGCATTGTTTACTTTCTGCAGCGCTCTCTGCATAACATACAGTATAACTTACTTTGTATATGGTAACTTCTACCGCAATCACTTTGCCATATAAATTTCGGTACACTATACTGTACTGTATCGGATAGTGTACTGTATGGAAAAGGGTTTACCGCAAACTCTCTTTATTAAAATCCTCAATGTTTCATTTTTCATAAAAATTTAAAAAATGATTTATAGAATATATAAGCTAATATCTTTTAACTACATCGAAAAAAATTGTACTGTACATGGATAAAAATGATAAGGAGATTGTAATTAAAATAAAATGTTCAATAAATAAATATGTATATAGAATCTGAGTACGACGTAAAATAGAATTTTAAGTAACGTACAGTTGATTACTGTAGATCAAACACTGTTCCAAAAATTAATAATTAACAAATAAACGCCTATAAAAGCTTCTTTCAACATAATGTTAAACATTTTCATGCATAATGAGCAATTTTTCCAATAAGATGGCATATAAAAAAACGCAAATATTAATAAATTTCTTGCATTAAAAACTGAAAAGTATGAAGCTCGGTTCCAACTACTGTACATCGAAATGATTAAAATTTCGTAAGTTACTTGTTGCTTCAAAGAAATTAAGTGATATTTCGTTTAATAAAATTTAATTATATTTTTCCATGATTTGTGATTTTTAAAATTTGCATTTGAATAGGTTGTTTGATTTTTATTGTTGTGTTTAAACAGTGATAGTCGTTCAAATAAATCTCTCTCGCTGATTGCGTAAGTGGACTTTCTGATTGATATTTAAATGAGCGGGTTGCGCAAATGACCCAGTTTCGTTAATAAACTCGGGAAAATATGATAATTTTGTAATACTTTGTTTAAATCAACATTGGTTTAAACTTAAAATAAAAGTTTGAAGTTCCTATTCATAAAACAATTTTCTTTTTTCATTGTTGATTTTTTTTTTTAACTTTTTATCTTATATTTGGGCTAATATAGTATTTTTAATCTAAATTTATAATAAAAGATCTGCATAATTTCCTCCATCCATTCTTTGGGATATCAAAAACAAGATAAAAATAGAGGGGAAAAATTACTTGAATGCAATATATTATGCATGTTATGAATGTTGGATCAATAAGCAATTGATATGTTTATATGCTATATTGAACATCTACGAGTTATATCAATTTTAAATATAGAATAGATGGACATTTTTCAAGCAATTAAAAATTGAAAAAACTTGAATAATTATGATACAGTATTTATTCTAGTTTCAAATTATTTTAACATATAGAATATAAAAATAATTTATTTTCTATTTCACAATACCTATAGTTACGTTTTTCAACATTTAAAACAGACTAAATACTGTACACTTTTTTTTAAATTTAGTATTATATTAATTTTATCGTGCATTAAATTAAAATAAAATATATACATTTAACGTATAATTATTATGATTTGATAGTAAATTGAAAATTCAGAATTAAAAATTTTAATATAATTAATTTACACTATACAAAAAAAAAAAAAAAAAAAGATTTTTCGCACAAAAATTTCGAGATATTATATAAATCAAACTAATTTAAATGCAATTTTTGTATCTGCAATAAAATATTTTGCAATTGCCATAATATTATTGTATTATTTATAGCTTTTGTTAATATTGATGGAGAATGGTCTGAATGGTCGACGTGGTCCAGATGTTCAGTTTCATGTGGTGGAGGAGTTCAAAAAAGAGAACGATTTTGCGATAATCCGCGTCCAACAGGAACCGGATCTAATTGCTCAGGACATAGCCGAGCAGAAAGAACATGCAATACTAATCCTTGTTCAGGTAAGATAATTTAGAATAATATTTTAAATTAATATTAATGCTTTTCATTCAATAAACATAGAATATAATTACTATGGAGTAATTTTGAATTTTCGGCCTATAGATAGATATTAAAAAATATCCTCCTCTTTCAAATGTTCCATCACCTATTATGTCTTCAAACATCTCAATCTCCTAAATTTTGCCTTAAATTAATTTTTTTTCATTAAAAAAATTACAGATGGATGGGAAGAATGGTCAATATGGTCATTGTGTGATCAAAATCTTGAACAACATCGTAGACGTAAATGTTTGTTAGCATCTACTAGTCCTATTCATTGTCAAGGACCAAATAGAGAAACTCGAATTTGTCTTCCAAGTCAAGCAGGTAATAAACAGAATTTAATAACTAAAAAAAATGCTGCATATATTAATTAGAAAAATATAGTAATCAAGTAAAATATTTTTATAGATATTATCATACCAGGACAAAGCAAACAATTGCACGATGATGGAATCCATGCTGAACATGTTATTGCTGCATGCTTTTGTAGTTTTTTCTTAGGATTTTTGGTGGCAGCAGTTGCTGTATATCAGTATATGAAACGAAATTATTTTGTGCATCATCCAAGACTCGCTTCAAGGATGATACAAGTGAAACCGAACACTTACGTTTCCGAAATGGAGTGGAAAAATAATCTTACTCCAAATGGATCACCAGGAAAATTTCCATTAAGAGAAGCATCAATCAAAAGAAATGGACAGCTCAGGGCTCAAATAGACTCTGATCACAATTTTTAAATACAGAATACATAACATATTATAATTGTGTCAGCATATTGAATTAAATTGTGTATTAGCCCTTGTTTGACTCTTCATCAAATTGGCCAAGTAAAATGGTCTGAACTACAAAATGTATATAAAATGTTACATTTATATTATTTTTTTAAAGCTTGTTCATAGAAAATATTTGTTGTTTGTGTCATAAAATTTATATACATCAAATGGATTATCCAAAACATGATATGAAATAGTGAAATGTGTGCCATATTTGTAAATTTTGACATGAAGAGAATATATTGAATTGATTGGTAAGTTCTATTTCTCTATCAAAAATATAGTTTATGATGTTATGTATATAATGGTTATCGAATGAAATGTACAGTATTGCATCTAGTGTGTATAGTTTAGTACCAAATTTGTGATATTAACAATTTTAGTTGAAAAAAGCGGTACTTAAAATCACATACTGTTCATTTTGCTAATTAACGGACCACATAATATTAAATTCATTAAGAAATGTGAATATTTGAAGTGTTATATGAGAGCTAACTTTTAAACGTTGTCAAATGTCTTTTTTTTAACTTTATAAACTACTTCATGAACTGTTATATAGATATTTCATCAAAGAAGCTTATAATCAAAACAATCAAATAAATGAACTTTGTAAATAGTAGCTTGTGCCAAAAAAGGAAGAAGAAAAAACAAACAGACAAGGCACTTTGCTGCATTTCATCCTGAAAAATAAATTTATTTTTCATAAAATTTTTAACTTTTGGGATTTTATTCCAAATTTTAATCATTCATAATTAAAAATTCATAATCATTCAAACATTATATGATAGATTCATTTTGGGAAAACAAATTGGCAGATTTGTTGGAGACATAAATAGGCATTATATAGAAAGTTTATAAAGAAAATTGTACATTTTGTAAATTATCATTAATAAAATAATTTTTTTTTTTTTGAAAAACAATACTTTTTTACAATATAAGAAAATAATAATAGTATTCAAATATAAAAATAATAAATTTACATTTAATGAATAGTTAAATATATTCCATATCATGGAACTGTCGAAACGTGAAAGAGAAGTGCTCATAATTTTTTTTTTTTCTATTAAAGGCACGATACTGGAAAAAGTGAATTGAATGGAAAGTTTAGCAAAAAAACTATAAATTACTTTAAAAAACATTAAGAAAATTATCTGGTGGCACAGCAGTGCCGCCGCCAAGTCGAGCATGCATGGCCGTACCATCCTTTTCTGGAAGCAACTCAGGGTACTTTTTACACCTCCATATCTTTGTGTTGGAGTTGCCCAAGAACCTGAAAT
>WUQG02443975.1:0-13375 GCA_011317285.2 Androctonus mauritanicus
TTCTGGTTTCTTCTGTATGTTTCTGTATATTTCTTCTGGAGGCATTAATACAGAATGTGAAACATACTTACGTATGTTTCATATTCTGTATTAATGCCTCCAGAAGAAGGTGAAACATAGGTAAATCTTAATGTAAGTTTTAATAAGTAAGTCTTAAACATATTTACCTATTAAGACTACATTAAACATAGGTAAGTCTTAAACATACTTACCTATGTTTCACATTCTTCTGGAGGAATGTGAAACATAGGTAATACAGAATACAGAGAGAATTCTTCTGGAAGCATTAATACAGAATGTGAAACATACGTTAAACATACATTCACATTCTATATTAATACAGAATGTTAAACATACGTTCACATTCTGTATTAATACCTCCAGAAGAATGTGAAACATACTTACATATGGTTCACATACTTACGTAATTGGAGGTATTAATACTGGAGGCATTAATACAGAATGTACTGGAGGTATTAATACAGAATGTACTGGAGGCATTAATACAGAATGTACTGGAGGCATTAATACAGAATGTGAAACATACTTACGTATGTTTCACATTCTGTATTAATGCCTCCAGTATATTGTTAAAACTCAAAAACTAAGTTATTGCACTTTCTCTTCCTTCTATCTTTGTCAATCAGTAACTTTATAATTGAATTTAGGCAATTGATTAGATTTATTTTTTACAGTTTTCTGAAAACAACTTTTCCCCGAAGTAACTGTTTATGTTTTTAAAATTATTTTTGCGGAAAGTGAAAAGTAATTAAGTTTTATAAATAAGTATTCCCGAAACGTTTAAAAATATCATATGTCAAATTGATCCAGCATAAAATAAGAGATTAATATTTATCGCATAATAAAGTAAACAGATACGTTTAGATGGATCCTCGAAGAATCCTACCAGGACACGCAAGTAATTTATTTTTAAACGTCTTCAATTAAAATATATATATACATAAAAAAAGGAGAAAAATAAGATATTTAAAAATGTAATTTCGATACTTTATGAATAAAATATATTTAAATTCTCATTTTAAATTATTAAATTTGTATTTTAGTAAATCTTTCAGGAATTCCGATATTGGGAGATTATCGGGATTGGAAAAATTAAATTAAAGATATAAAGAAAAAAAAATCAAATCAGTGATTAAATTAAATATTAAATCTAAATTTAAAATGTAAAAAAAAGGAAAAAATAAAATAAATTAAGCGCACGATAAAGTAAAACCAAGAGAATTGTAATCTTTGGCCAAGAAAAATAATAATTAAAGGAAGGATGAAGTTACAGAAGACCAGGATCGGATCTGAAAACGAAGAAGATTTAGATCGAGAGAAATATAGATGATATCCTAGATCGATACCGATGTATGAACGAGAAAATCTTAGATCAAATTTGACTTAAATGAAGAAAGACTCGAACGGTAGGTTTGAGTAAACACATCAAATAGGAGCTAAATATTTGAGCTTGAAAAAAAAAATCTATAATTAAACCTTGAATAAGACAAATCAAATTAGAGAAAGAAGAAAAGAAATGAATCAAAGTAAACCTAAACAAAAGAAGTTTAAGGAAATCTAATACTGTCTAGAACAAAGAACATCCAGAACATACCAGAAAAAGAAATATATATAATTTTAAGGATTTCTTAATGAGTTTATACAGAAAAGTTTCGATAAAGTCAAAGTGTCAAACCAGAATACCGAGACGAATCTAATTTGAGTATATTTACACTCTAAAAAGTGATGTATAAATATATTCATATGCATAAATGTATACAGTAAGTGTTTAGGTATCGATAACGGTTTCAATATATCAAAAAAAATGAGACAAAGACTCAGCTGATAAAAGCGATTCGAAACAAAAAAAACCATAAATATTTTCTTAAACTATATTTGATAGAGCTCTACCGAAACTCGATTAAAATTCATAAGTCGCGTTTAAATTTTATGATATAGCAAAATAATAAAATCAAAAATAAAACCGGGGTAAAAAAGTGGATAATATGATTTCCATAAGAGACACATGGGGGAGCCACTGACGATTAAGAGCAGTAGAGAGAAGATCGGAGAGTGTGCCAGTTGTAAAAGAGACGTTGGCGATGTGTGGACTGAGCTGGAATAAAATGTTTGTCTTCTTTTTCCTAATTGCATCCGTTTTAAGACAAGGTGAGGAACCTTTCTATACTCTCATCAGACGTTGCCGAATAGAGCTAGAACCATCTTTCTGCTCTTCGGCATCCGGTTTTGACAGAGTAAAGTCTTCGAAATGCTGTTTTTCATTCGAAGTTATTTATATCTTTCAGAAATATATCGATAAAACAATTTATAAACAATTTCCTGTTTTTATATCATAATCAAATATTGCGAATATTGAATTATGACTCAGAAATGGAGTTTTATCTCGGAGGGGAAAAAAAAAATAAAAAATAGACTTATCGAATTATTCTTAGAAAAATCATTATAAAGAATCATCTTCGCGATATTCTGTAACGATCTCGCTACTTTTAATGCATTCGCGTTCGGTCGAGAGAGAGAATTTTCTCGCTGTTCGAATTTTTAACCGATAAAAAGTTCATTTCTGTGCTAAAATTACTAGTTTAGAACGTTTAATTATAGCCCTGTTTCCTGCGAAGGTTTAGTAAGTGCTAGAAGAGTAATGTAAACACTTGTTACTGTATAAAAACGGTTAGTTAAGTGTTAATCAGATGAGAGGAAAGTTACGCTACGTTCTCACCTTCTGACACCAAAAATGGGCATTTTTATATAATCCCATTAGAAAAAGTAAAAGTAATTAACAAGTGCAAATATGTATGTAAGCGAAAGCGGATGTGGATAATAAAATTAATATAATTTAGTAAACTCGGAATGAATCTAATAGATCAGAGTTAAGGCAAAGTGATTCACCAGGGAATATTAAAGATGTAATTATTGGAGTGAGTATCATGAATATTTCACCAAATCATGCTATAAAATCCGAAGATATAAGGAGGAATAACACTAAACGACACGCCCAGGAATAACAGCTCGCAATTGATCGAGTTTAGGCGTGAGCTTCCGGAAGTAATTGCAACTTCCGGTCTGAAATTGGTAACAGTTTCGGACCTGCCCCTTAAAGAATTCAAACAGCACGCATAAAAATTTGTACTCGCCAGTATCACAGTTTCGGAGGGGGGGAGAAAAGAGGGAGAGGAAAATACGAGAGTGACGTGAATAATGGCCAAAAAATTGATGATGAGGAGTAGCATACGTAATTTAATTTGGAGTTTTTCTTCGTTCTGTGTTCGAAGACTTTAATCACTGACAGTCGATGACTCACTTCAAAAAATAACATCATGTCGCGAAACGTTTAAATACGCGAGTGCATTAAACTATTGGTAGATAGGAAAGATAAAACAGAGATAGAAATCGAAGATGCTGTTATAACAATAATTTACAACTCGCGAAATAGCATTTTAAATATCGAAGAAGTAACCAGTTAATATCGGTGGTAGCATCAGTTACCCTTTACGATAATTAAATGAAACTTTTTTTGTTTTTTTTTTAAATTTTGCTTTGTCGCCAGTTTTGTAAATTGACTTTGGAAAAGAAAATGTCTTTAAAATCGATGAAACTTAGTTACCGCTGTAGATTTTCTGTAGCAATGGTTACACGCGTGACACTATGAGCTGAAGGTGATTTATGTTGCATCAGCTCCATTTCCACTGTCATTCTCCAAATACAGTTATTACTATTAGCGAATGGAGGAGCGAAGATGAAGAGCCGAATGTGGTCTTCTAATGTATCGCTAGATGGTGAGATTGTTCCGCTGACTTCGAGATTTACTGAATTTCTCTCCTCACTCTTTACGTAATTACAAAACTGAATAGCATTTTAGAATAAAACTTTAGAACTATAATAGCACAAATTTCTCATATCTTAAACTTTTTGCCACTTTTCTAGAGTTCTGAAAACGTTAAAAAAAGCACAAATTTAAATATCTTTCTGTAAAAGTTAACTCGTCTATCTTTACCGACAACTCTCCTTTTTTAAAGAAGAAAAAACTGTTATTTCGAATTATTTCTTGGAACTATAATATGGAATTTTATTTTATATTGTTAGAATGAAATTTATTTATACAGCTAAACTTATATTTTAATTGTTTGTTGTTGTGATTTATTGTTACTGTTTGATATTATCGGAATATATTGAATTTCTAAACAGAATTTCGTTATTTTTGTGATCATGTGGGACAGTTTAACCGTTAATAACCGTATAATGATTTATAGAAACTTTCGTGAGTAGTAGTTCAATCCATCTTGTGAGTCTCACATCGAGTATAAATCTTTACAGGTCAGAAATTTACACTACTATGCTCTCTTTAATAAAGAAAGTGCAATAAAATGTCCACGTAACATTATTAGATACAAATTTATTTTGCATACTTGTTTTTATTGATCACACTTCTTGTAAATCCAGGTTTAATAAGTACTCTTTAAGTTTTTAACTGTTCTGTTCGTTACCGGACGTACGCGGATAATATGGGACGGTCTACCGGAGTAAAAATACAAATGGAGTTAGGGGAAAAAAAGAGTAGTAAATCTTTTACCATTCAATGACGGTATGAATTTAAAATCGCATTTCAGAAGCAAAGTTATGGAAGAAAGAGTTAGTAAAAAAGGTCATGAAAAAGCCATAAACGGTCACCTTTCAGCAAATGATTTTCGCTACATTACTCGAGTTCTAGTCACGTCAAATCTCTAATAACACTTAAGATAATACCGATCAGCCAGAGATGATTTACGAATTAAAAAAAATATAATTCAAAATAATATGCGATTATAAGTCGTGTCTGCTAGCGAGATGACCTGATTAATGACCTGGGAAATCGTATGTCATTATACTCTGTCAAGCGAATGACTTGCCTGTCACGTTCCGGTCATACATCCGAAATTTAGCTACAGATGTATTATTTTTCAATCACTTTGTAAACTTGACGATTGGTTGGTGGTTCCGTTAATTAATATCAAAAATGGAAAATTCTCATTAATTTAGAAAATTGTTATCCAAACTTATCCATAAACAGAAAATTGCATTCTTAGCTATTCGCTAGCAACGCATCAGTTGTTAACAAGCAATTAACGCCTTTACATTAAACAAAGTTGAAAAGGAAATCGTTACTTTCTTACTAAAAAACATTTTATTCGAGTAAAAAGTGTGTTAATTTAATAATAAAGTTACCACTATGTAATTTTATTGTTACTGTAGCAGTAATGCGAACTTGGCCTTTACAGCAGCGATATATATAAACTGGAAACATTTTTTTTTTACTTAAAAATTGAAGTTAATTTTGCTATAAAATAGCGGATTATATAAAGTAATAAGCGTTATCTATTCTAAATCGTAAACAGGAGAAGATATTAGAAGCTATACTACTGCGATAATAATTGCTAACGATAAAAATATTGTTACGCTCATAACAAAAACTAGCAGCCATAAATACAAAATGCGCTCTTACTACTACTGCTATTACAATAATAATGCATAAAGCAATAATAATGAATTAACACCCGCTTTCGGTACTTAAAGTTAAAATTCGCGTTACGATATTTATACGCTATTAAAACAACAATAGTCCCTTAAGTAAACAAGCTGCCGTGGAAAAATACTTGAAGATTATTTAAACGATCTCTGATAGACCAACAATAAGTCTTCAGGTTTCTAATTTACTTTTCTACCAAGTTGTATTCCTAATCCTAACTGACTATAACAACAATAATAATAATAACAATAATAATAACAAGCTGCTCGTTCTCCAAAATCAAATCTAATTCATTATTTAAGGATTGTCGCAATCACCTCATCAATTAAGTATTACTCTTCCGACTTCTAATTGCAGCATCTTGTCGTCAGGAAGCATAAAGTCTGATATCTGACTTTATTTAAGAGTCACTAACTTCGGTTTATGTGCGCCATTTACGCAGTTGTTAATGCGTGAGAAGTATTTCAGCCAGCTTTTCTTTTGTATCAAGACCATTTCCGAGAGAAATTGAATGAAAGATCAGATAACGAGTAGTAGAAAACTTACTTAACTTTTGTAATTCTAACTGCTTATTTACTTGCTATAAATACAGAGTTAATTATTTTATATATATATTCTTCTTTTTCTAGTTTTAATTTACATCCGATAGAATATTTTTTCCCCTCTTCTTTATTCTTGAATCTACTCGAAAACAACAAAAATATTGGAGTACCATTGTCATGAATGCCTTCTACAATTCTAGCTGATTACTGGATCTTTCCTAGGGATGCTAAGCTATCTAACAATGTCTCCCAAGGGACTGGATTAATGAACACTCTCACCCTCCCTGGTAATTAGAGAAAGTGCCCTTGGGTCCCTCACGCACTTTTCTGTATACGGTCTGAGTTATTATTTCTACGTGATGTTAGTAATCAATAAGGTTTTCCTCCCCTCTTCCTGCGTTAGTCTAAATTCAATTTTTACAATCCCGTAAATGTGTCTTCCCCGCAGTGCTTAGTCGTCGAAAGGTAAAACCACCCCAGAGCATTTTTCCTGTTTTATCAATTTATAATCGGATTTAAACACAATTTTTTAACATTTAAAGGAGTAATTCTAAATAATTAAATACTTATTTTCTTAAAAATATTCTTTTGAATCGAAAAAACACGAATAAAATACAAAAATAAAATAATGTTTTGATTTAATAACTTGAGTCATTACGCTGTCTGTGTATTATTCTTAATTTTAATAAATATGTAAAATATTTTAATTAATGTTTTTCTCCACTGATATCCGAGCTGTTTACATGGAAAATCGCTACCGAGGATATCGGACACCAATGTCACACGACACGACACACACGGAGGGAAAAAAATGAAGAAAATTTAAAAGAAAGCAGAGATTTGTATAGAGCGCGAATAAATAACAAGACAGTTTATCATTAGGTCTAATATAATCTTACAACAGCAGAATTAATGAGGTAAAGTAAATTAAACATAATCAATAAGCTTAATTAACGTCAAATAATTCTGTCTAATATTATTATACCGCACCAGCTAAATTATTGCGTTTGATATTTTGAATATATCAAATCAGAATATGAGAGTAATTAGAGATTAATACATTACACGAGTTAGAAGACGAAGCAAAGTGAGCAAAGTCATGAAGTGGTGGGCGTACTTCGCGTGTGTCATCAGTTATAAAGAATAAATGATACTAAGAAAGAATGAAACAATTGAACCCGAGTTGCAGGGGTTGAACTAGATGGATTTCCGTATGTAGTATGTCATTGACGTCATGCAGGCGCCAGAAAGGAAACGGCAGCCCTGGTCACCGACGCACAAAAGACGTGACAATTACCATTAACAGGACAGAAGATGGGACCCTATAACGCCTAGGGGATCTACCGTTTCCAACCCCCATCGGCAAACATTACCAGTTAATGTCTGTGTTAGGTAGCGATTGACAAATGATGTGGAGTTTGTGAAGCGGGCGAGGTCTTTCAGGATATATTCATATTGTTAGATGATTGCTTAGTGAAAGTATAGAAGTCTAAAATTATACCTTGATTACTGCATTACGTCGCTTATGGGTTCAAGTTGGGTGGTAAGCTCTCAATCATCTAACATGTTAAATTATGATGTCACTTAGGTCAATTTTCTCCCTTTTAGTTTTTGAATAATATGTCAAAGAAGAGAAATTAATTCTTATTTTATATCTTTCTATCTTTATATGCTTTTAATAAATTATTTTTTGTAATTATTAATAGCGTATAAAAACGTTAATTTATATTAAAATATTTACGATTTCCTACAATAATAATAATAATTTTATAATCACTACTAAAAGATAAAGTTTGATTCTTCCATTGATCATTTTATATAAAAAAAATTACTTTATTATAGTTATTAATACTCATATCAAACACGGAATATTAATGACAGTAGCCAAAAATTAAGCAAAACTGGATAAAAAAAATTTTGCCAACATTTTAATTGCTGTTTTTTAAAGCATTATTGATGAGGAAGAAGTGCAGAAATACGTTTTTATAAGGATTAATGTTTCATTCTGTTGTGTTGGAAATTTTATTTAACCAGATACCATGGCATTTTCTCTCAAATTTGAAGTAACGTTTTGAACTAATAAAAGTGTATGCGATCCAGACAATGCATTCGTCTCTAAAGAGAATACTTTTCCGGGAGAATCTCTCATAGTCTCTCTTTTCCTTCGATCTGCTATCGGGTCTCATTCCTCTCTCCCAATTCCCTCCTAGTAGATCGTGCTTCTTCTGGCTCCAGAGTGGAATCCCAAGAGGATACACTTGACAACGGAAAGATATTGCGAAAGTCAAAATGGATGTCCAAATGCTCCAGACAAATTTTGTCGAATCTTTGCCACCTTGGTGAAAACTGCTTCAGATATTGAACTGGAATTTTATTGTTTTAATTCTTAAATATATATTTTTTTCGATTAAAGTAGTATCGAAAAAATAGTTTCCATCGAAGAAACGATTCAATTCTAAATTATCCAAATTTTGTGACCAGTTTAATTGCAACGTATGAAATTTTCCGTATTAAGAGAGAGAGAGAGATTCTACGGATTTACTCATAATTAATATTGATAAAAGTTAATCTTTCTGAATCCACGCCAAACTTATTCGTGATAATTTAATTTGGAACTTTTTTCGCGAAAATTTAACTGCTGTTCTTCTTTTACTAGAAAATTGAAGCATTTACGCATCTTTTTAAATTTTATACGCAGTGTGTTATAATGGAACTTTAGATATTCTAAAGGAAAAGATAACAAATGCGATGAATAAATTTAAAAATAAATAGAAATTGACGAATCTCCTAGCAAAAAATCAGTTTGCGGGTGACATTTGATGTACTGATGGATTGAAAAGGAGCGGATGTTGTATCCTAGCAACCAGTCGATGAAGCGTTGAGATAATGTTCTGAAGAGTCGTTTGTTACAGCACTATGTCATCTATCGCCGTTCCTCTTACTAGTTTACTCTGGACACTTCCTGCATAACCAGGCGTATCTAATCGATACCATCTGCGTTATATCATCTACTTTCTCTTCCTACCTTTTCTGAGTAGACCTATCGAATAAACAAATGGAAAACGAATAGTCATTCCACCAATAGCGAAACTCCTGATAAAAGTCCACTCGACAGAAATTTCCGGAATCCTTCCGTTTCTACGGAATTAAACGGAACTGTCCATATTAGAAGAGTAATTAGATGTGTCGGTTTATCTATTTTACGAATTGGTGGATTGTGACGTAATAAATTGAGTTTCCTGTCCCGTTAACCAAGTTGCAAATGATTTTATAGATAATTGAAATACTTTCCGTTCATTTTAAAATGATTAATTTCCTTTCTCTTCACTTTATGTAACTATAGAAGCTGAGCAACACACTAAATGGTATTTAAACACTTTTTATGTTCAAAACGAACAGATTCTTACTTATTATTTTAGTTATGAACTTCTTTTTCCTATTACACGTTTCTATATTTTAATAAATTGCTAGAATGCTAATTTCTGGCAATGGGAATCTTACTTCATCGAATTAATAACACTTACAAAGTCAAAACTCTAATTTATCCAACAATTTTAGTTTCAGTTCCGAACGAGATAAGCTTTACCATCTCATTTTAACAAGTTTTAATCTAGAACATCTTTTTATTTTAATAATTTAATACGTTAAACAGAAAACATTCATAAGTTTACATGACTCCTTTATTTATTTTTTAGACTTTTTTCGATGTATTTTCTCCAATTCATTCTTCAACAGTCGAACTACATACTGAAGTAGAAGTATCTCTCTTAATTATTAAGTTCCGAACACCAAACCTACTAAACTAAATGCTACAATAAAGGACCTAAGTGGCATAAACCGCTCTAAAATTCTGAACGAGAAAAGCTGTACCTTATTTCACTTTCAGTAGAATAATACACTAAAAATACGTTTATTTTACAGAATTTCGCTATGCTTTAGGAGAAAATAAAAGATTTACAAAGTACAAACTAACACAAATTTTCGGATAAAGCTTCTTATATTCTCTGACAGTACTTAAAAATAGTTCAGTAGTTCGTTGTTTGAAAGGTTATGGATCCTAAAATACATTCTAATATCAACAAATTTCTCGTCTCTTAATTCTGTCTTCTGGGAACCGTGGAAGGTCTGTGACGTAATTAAAACATCATTAAATGTTGGATAACGTAGCCACATCTGTCGACGTTAAGATTAGGGTTAATTATTGTTACTCCCTTTACTTTGCCACTCACTCACACACATAGCTTACTTTGTTTCCAGCTCATACTCTAACCTCCAGAGATATCCATTAATCCCCCCTCTTTAATGTATTTTAATAAAACTATGACTTTAACGAGAATTACAAGAAATTTCTGCTTATATTTTGCGTGACAACTGCTCTAGAGACACTTTTTAAAAAGTCGAACGTATTTAACACACGCCGATAAGTTCTAAGATGATTATCACCTGAAAATTTCGTCCTACAAAACCTGAAGAGGTTTAATCTCCAGAAAAATCTACTCGAGTGATAGCAGAAAATTGGATTTGTACTAGGAAACATCTTCGATCACTTTATATATATAAAATATCCATAGACAGTTTAACTCGAACTCTATAATTAGTTGAAACATTGCAAACCGGATTTACACTTATCACAGAAATCTTCAGTTTGTTTAAACTCGTACACGTTGGATGTCTATAAAGGAAAATAATAATGATAAAAAAAAACAATTACATTGCGAAAGAGGCAATTCGAAAATCAGTTAATTCTCGTGTGGCCCTTTTGCCAATAACATTTTCTTGTTCCCAAGAGAGTTACTCGTTATCGCGCAAACTCCAAATCTGAAGTAGAAATCTTGTAGACTGAGAACTATTTAGAAGACCCTCTCACCCTTGGGAAAAAGAGAGGGCGTGTTTGTGTGCATTGCATCTATTCCAAACGAAAATTGTCCAACTTGCCCGCCATCTCTTTCATCTACAGGCCATTCTTTAAGAATAAGAATAGATGTGTTACAGAAATTGATAGCAAAGATGCGCTCGAAGATTACAATTAATTGAATAGAACGGGATTAGTTTACGATTTTTCTTCTAAGAGTCGAATTTTTTTTTTTCTCCAGAGAGTTAGAATTATTATTGAATTTGCTCTCTTTCATTCCGAAAGTTGTTCTTTAAAACCATCGAAGATGCTCTAGTTGGAGGACTGAAGATTACTTTGTAAGATGCTCATTTTTTTTTCTCTATTAACAGTCGAATGATAATCAAAAGTTGGAAAGGATATATTAAATTTACTGGCACTCTAGTAGTAATTGCTGGCCGAAACAGCCCAGATTATGTAGTTAGAATCGAGAAATCATTTAAAAAATAATGGAATAACTTTTAGGATGGTTTATAAGTTATCAATTCAGCCACAACAATATAAATTTGATTGCTCTCTAGTTATATTTATAAAAAAAAAATAAGAAATATTAACAAAATTCATACCGAATTTGTTTATTTATTCTGCAATTTTATATATATATTTAAAATAAATATTCTGGTTAAAAAATAAATAGAGGAGAAAACGTATTACAGGTGTTTCAGTAAAAAATTTAATAACTTTCTTACTAATAATCAGAAGGATGATGGAAATTTTAAATCTGTTGACTTTTTTTTTTTTAATTTTTCAGTTTATTTCTTAAGAATTCGGTTAAAAAAAATCGACAATGAGATAGGTTAAGAATAATTTATTTGTTTTCTTACTGAGAATTGAATAAAATTCCTCGAATTGATGGAAATATTAAACTTGATTTTTCTCTTTATGATCTTTCTGTTATCCTTCAGAAATTGATGCTTTGGCTAGAAGCGGAAGAAGATAACGGTTATTGGAATAAATTGGTAACAGTTCGCAACTTCGAGCGATAATTCTTAAGAAGAATGGAATTATTAAATTGACTGCTATTCATTTCGAGCTAATCTCAACGTTGGTAGTCTTTTGATACTTTTGGTCAATTTTTGCAACGGTAAAATATTTAATAGCTTCAGTAATTTGTTTCACTTTGCACGGATTTAATGATAAAAGAAAAACAATAGAAAAATGTGTGGAAAGTCCAAATGATCATGATTAAACGATGAGATAATTATTATTTCATGGCTATCATCATAAATTTACTTTCTCTTTTTGGGTTATTAATGTCTGTGTCATTTATTCGACTATAAATATAAAAGGAAAGATCGAAGAAAGACTTTCTTCTTCGTTTTGTATGGATTTTGATACATTCCCATCCTTCTAATACCTTTAAATGCTTGGCACTTTTGGGGATTACTGAGCAATTCGAATCTTGTTTTTCTTTTAAAGTTATTTTAATGAATAAACGTTTACCAACCTGGCTGATTGTAGTTCGCTGTACATGCAAATTAGACGTAATACGAGAGTATCATCAAAACCAAGCTTTTACTATACTGCTACACTTTTCAGAAGTAGTTTAATTAAGAAATTATAGCGACTATTAATTTCAGTATTATTCTGTTAAAATATATGCACGACTGGACTACAGTCTGTATGATTTTTTTTTACTAGATCTTTAAACATTAATTATGAAAAATTTCGTGTTTTAAATGTTAAATTATGCAGCATTTTAATGTTTTTTAAATTATTGATGAGGCGAGAGAATGTTGGAGAATTTTATGGTTACGTAAGCTGCAAAGGAATGCAAATTGAAAATAATACGACACAGAATTGTCAAAATCAAAAATAATTCCATTTGTTCAATTAAACTTGAAAAATTTCTTCAGTTCTAGCCAACTTATTAACTAAAGTTCTATCTTCATCAGAAGCAGAAAAAAAAATTCGATATAATAAGTTTTAAAATGGCGTACATTCAAAAGAATTAAAAAAAAATAACAAGAAAAGGGGACAAAAAGTATTTAATTTTTCCATCTCATTTTCTACTAATGGCCAGTTTTAATTTTACACGCGGGACTTTCAACTTTTGTACCTTTTACTTGTATTTTCTGCATTAAAAAAAAAAAAAAATACTGGACTTGTGCCAGTTTCTGTAGAAATTCTTTGTTCTGATACGAAACAACTTCTT
Organism: Androctonus mauritanicus; assembly: GCA_011317285.2. Taxonomy (NCBI): domain Eukaryota; kingdom Metazoa; phylum Arthropoda; class Arachnida; order Scorpiones; family Buthidae; genus Androctonus; species Androctonus mauritanicus. Next base: position 13,110 of record WUQG02443975.1, read on the forward strand.
AAATATCAAAAACAATAATAACACTTTAATTTCTATTCTTGTCTGATGCACACGTCTAATTTTTGATGGATGAACACGTAATAAATGACTAAATATTCCTTTAGATACAAATCATCCCTTCGATAGTCGAACATTTTTCCTCTTCTTGTAATCGCACTACGTCAAACTACATAGAATAGGAGTTTCCCTTATTAAACATGCTGAATTTCAAACAGGAAACTCCCGGAAGCTACTTAATAACCAGAAACTTTTGTGCCAAGATCGTA
>WUQG02443986.1:0-13374 GCA_011317285.2 Androctonus mauritanicus
GGGGAGTTTGTGCTGTTTGGATTATCGGATTATTTGATTACGCGATTAATCCCCTATGTAGTTGTTTATGATTAAGTACTTTCCTTATTAATAATCTTGAATTAATACGAAATAATGAATAATTAATTATAAAAATTAGTATAAAAATTTACGGAAATTTTTAGAATGTCAATAGCAATTATTTTGGAAACAACTTTTAAAGTCTACTCCCTATTAAAACTGGAAACGGTAGAAAGTATAAAACAAGAATATTGAAAAATGAAAACAAGCCAAATAAGATTTGTATATTATACAGTACAATAAAATTTTACAAAAATAAATTACCTTTTAGCATTGGAATGAACTGAAGAAGAAGTCAGATCAAGTTTTATATCCATCCATTCAAAATAATAATCAGGAAATAAGAGGCATTTAGGAAGTGAACGTAGAAAATACTGTAAAGATTATTAGAACTTTTTAATTTTATTTTAATCGAATAATATACAGCTTTAAAATTATGAATAGATCTAACTTTAAATACGGCAGCTGTAGTATGCACTCCAATATTTTCCCACTTTATACGAACACCTTGGCTCAGTTCATATTTTAGTTCACAACAGATAGGATGTGGAGGAGTAACTCCAAAAACTTGAATAGTTTGGTGCGCTTCTGCATATAATTTTTTCAGAATAGACTTTAAAAGATAAATAAATATACTTGTAAATAAAATAAAACAAAACATTTTTGAATATATAATAGATCCTTCGGTATCAAGATTAAAAATGCCGGTACCTTTAGAGGTGGAGGTAGGATTGGTCCGAAATTCATTACTTGATCCAAAGGTTTACCGAAAGTTAGCCTGAAAAATGTTTGATTAAAGGTTCGAGCTTAAAATGATTAAATTTGTAATTTGTTAGATTAGAATTTTAATACAGTACTTGTTTTCATCGAATAGACGATCATAAATTTTTCTATTCATCGTTACAGCTTCTATCTGGTCATCAAATAAATTCATTTTTGTTCGAATTTCTTTAATAGAAAATATTTAAATTTGATTTAAAAAAAACAATTCTAATGTGTAAAAATTCCTTAGTAAAACGATTCGATTATTATAATAAATATTTTATTTTATTTTTTAAATTGAGATCAGCGAAGATAAGAAACTACAGTTTGTCTAAGCCCATAAGTTAATGAAAGATATGAAATAAAGATAGGTAATACTATACAATTTTAATAGTAATGCATTTTTCTTTGTCAAAAAATCCAAATACATTCGAATTTGGCTTAACCAAAGCATTTATTATTAAAGCTATTTTTTGATACAACTGATAGTATATGGATAAAAATCTCATTTTGATAATAAGTTGACTATTATTTAGAAAAATAATAAAATGCAAAATAATTTTAATTACAAAAATATTTATTAAATGCCATTGTCTACGAGATCAAATTGATGAAGTGAAAGTTTCTTAAACAATGTGAAGATTATTTTTAGAACGGAGCGAAGATGGCGACCATGGTAGAGCAGTTAGATATACTTGTCCAGTTTTTTGGAGTCGATGGATGCAAAACTAGTTTAGATCCGAACTTTAACGTAAATATTTAATTATTAGTAATAATAATTAACGTTTAATATATTTAAATATTATAATTGTCAAATACTTGTCTATTTTTTTAAAAAAAGCCGGTTTTGGCCATGAAACAATCTGTAGAAATTGTTTGTTCGTTTATTAAATCTAAAAACTTTTTGTGAGTAAATAGCGTTTACTTAAAAAATTATATTGATTATATACAGAAATTTGTTAGACATTTCATCCATATTGAGTTTAATATTCGAATATTAATTATTTTAGGCTAAATGAATAAACAGTCATAACATCTTACTGAAAGTTATGTAAATTCAAATATAGCGCACATACTCTTAACTATTAGTGTCGAATTTACACGCTTAACTCCTTTACGACACAATGGAAAATTATTTATATTTTCAGGCTTCGTGTATATTTTTAAAGGATATTTTATAAATTAAATTTACCAATAAATCTGTGTTCAACGTGAATCATTATTGTCGTTAACAAAATACGTTAATGGTAAGATTTAAGCAGTAAATTTGAATCTTTCTAATTGATACAAAAGTAACACCTCCGAATTTTTTTCTAAAGAAAGATAATGAAATATATGAAAAAATTCCTACATATTATTATTTTTTGGCATATATCGAGTTCATTTAGCAACAAAGAGCAGTATTAGTGATTATAAAATCAGAGAAGAATGACAATTTTGATATTAATCTCATTAGAAGCCATAATTTTACTGGCAGAAGATTTTATTTGAATTTCTAATGCAATAATGCATTACAATATCATTTCATAGATTTTTCTCTTTCTTTTCAGATCAACCCATATTTTGTCACTTATGATAATATTGATCAGAAAATCATCACTTTCATTTTGTAGTGCTTACAGAAATTTTTGATTTTCTGAAGTTTTTCTCTTTTCTTTAAGAATTTTAGAGATCTCTTAAGTACATATCTTAAAGTATTTTAAGACTCAAATAAACTGACTGCAAAATTCAATTGCATCATAGTACGAGTTGTATCTATATAGTCAGCTCATTAATTTCTATTTTCTTTTATGCTGCTACTATTGCAGTGTAGCCATTTTTAGATTCATTTTTGATTTCTGTTTTACTACTATAGAAATTCTTGATTGAATGTCTCACTATACTAACATTATCGATGCTTTTATCATATGCATTTTTTAAATGATTATGAATTTCACTGAATGAATCTTATTTTTTTGGAAAAAATTCAGATATTGCTCTTTGTTCACTTGTGTATGTATGTGTGTGTGTGTATATATATTATATTATATTTATGCTCATAACTCATAATATGGATATAAAAATAGATTGATTTTAAAATATCTTTTATATGTTGACCTGCATCATTAATAAATAATTAATTATGAATTTATTTCAAAATTTGTTTTTCAGATTCCTTCTTTAATAGCTGGTGATGGTAAACAAGTTAATGGTTTAATTACAATATTTAAATATCTTCTAGAAAATTCAAAACAGAAAAATGGTTTTCTAGGTAAGAAATTGACCTGAGTAAATTACTCATTGATTAAAATAAATGTTTTAAATGATACCTAATTAAATTTATTCATACTAAAATAAAATATCTCATTTTCCATATGATTTTTTAATTTAATCAGTTAAAATCAATTTGATTTTTTATTATGCAGGATACTCTAAGAAAAATCTGTGCACACTAAATTAGAATTTAAAAATAATTTCTGGAACATGCATTTTATAACATTTAAAACTGATTTTTTGCTGTTTTATTATTTTATAAAAAATAAAGCAATTATTTAAATATAGTATAAATCCATAATGTTTTGTCTATTATAAATGACTTTATGATATAAATATCTCATCAAAGATATTTTAATTCTTTTTCCATTTGAAATTTTTTCCTATAATGTTTATTATTAAATAACATATAAAGTTAAGTATATGATTTAGAGTTGTCACTTTTCACATTGCATTATTTTGGAATTATAAGTCTAATAATAGAGGAGAGTGAATATAATCATGGTAGCCAAATTGTGGCTTGTGAGCCACCTCCAGGTCTTTGGTATCTTCAATGTGGCTCCATGCTATGAAAGTCAATAGTTAATGTTGTGCAAATATTTATCTATTTAATTTAAAAAAATAATATATTTATAATTTGTTCATTTATTGTAAAAAGTAGTATGCATCTACACCAAATAAATAAATGTGAAATATATAATGAATAATTTTTGAAACCATTGTTAAGATACTTGAAAGAAACTGATGTGGCTCTCATTGACCCAGAAAGAAACTGATATGAAACTCTCAAATATTTGAGATTTCCTATGTGGTTTATAATAACATGAAATTTGCTAAAATTTCATGTTACTATAAACCACATAGGAAATCTCAAATACTTGAGAGTTTCAAATCAGTTTAAAATCAGTCTATAAACCAACTCTGGAATATAAGTCATCAGAAGAAAATTCATCAGAAAAAAATTTTTTTTCATAAAGTGCATTTGAATTCATAAATACTTTTAAGAATATTGTGCAGAACTTTTAAAATTTATTAATAAAAAGTTGAGAATAATATGACAAACTTATTTATAAAAATTGTTCTAAAGCAATACAATTTTAAATCATTGGGAATTATGAAAAAGACTATTTTCATGATTTCATTATTATAATAATGAAATCATGAAAAATAAAACTAATTATGGAATACAGAAAATATATAATCATTTTCAAACTAGGTAAATATTAAGAATGTATTTCTTAATTTTATGATTGCAAAACCATCTAATTAGCTTATTTGGTTCCACTTCTAAAATTACTGCATTCTCATTGATTTATAACTGCAATTTTGATATTAATCTCATTAGAAACCATAATTTTACTGGCAGAAGATTCACTAATTCATGATATATTAAATGATGCATTAAATATTTTTATGTTATTTACATTGCTTGCTATTGTTGAGCATTGCCAGTCTACAATGTTTCCATATATTATGGCTGAATATGCTATTTATGAGATGGTGATGCAATAATTTTTTCTACTGCTATATAATTAACCAAAGACTGGAGATAGAAAACTAAATCTGGAGTCTCCATATAAAACCTGAAGAGTAGCAGTCCTATTGTGATTAAAATATGAGTCTTGTATTTTTTTTTTATAATGTGTTTTTAAAAATGTTGTTGATTTTAATTTAAGTGAGTTTTATATTTATTTATCACAAAAAGCCAAGTTTTTGATAATTTAGATAAATTATAAGTATTTTGTTTTAATTTTAATAAAGTTTTAAGATGTTTTTGATAAACTTGTATTATTGATACATAATTATAGTAATAATATTTGAAATAATTTCTGCTTTATTAAATTATTATTCCTTAAAGTAAAATCAAGAACATTAAGAATGATATTTATATTCGACAATAAATGGCTTTGCCGAAATTGATTTATAAATTATTTTGTATGCTTAGGTCAGTCATTAGAAGATCAGTGTAACATTGATCAATGGTTAGAATATAGAACATCTGATTTAGAATATGCCCTAGCTTCAAATTATGAAATAATTTTAAAGGTAATATTTTCGAAGTTTTTATAATTGTTATTTATTTGAGCTTTTCTGATTTATATAAATTTGATTTTTCATAAAAAATTTTGACAGCTAAAATATTTTTAAATCATCATAATTCAATTCACTATGTAATACTGTAATTTTATAATATAATTTGCTATAATGATTATAACATTACTATAATGAGAGTGTACTAAACTTAGTTCTTACTAAACTAAGTTTAGTACACACTTACTATTAATAAATTGTCATCAGTAATAGTCTATAAATATTATGTATAATCATCTGCATAAAATTTATAGAAATACCATTGTTATAATCTTAAGTAAGTTAAAATATTAAATATATAATAAGTAGATAAGAACTCAAATGTTCATTCTAAGCAAAATCCCAGTTAATGTTAAGCAATTGTGAATAATAATTATTTGTACAGAATAAAAATTTTTAAATTAGTAAATGTATGCAAATACCTTTATAACTAAGATATTTTGGATTTATTATTATTTTGAAACATGGCAATTATTATATTTAATTTATGAATATTTATATAAATAAATTTATTATGGTTATATCACTTGAAATAAACAAATGGGGGGAATATGAAGAAAGATGCGAAGTAATCTTTAGAGCATGCTCAAATTATCACATGACATGATATATATTTTATAACAACTTTTAATATAATTATGCAGCATTTACTTAAACACTAATGATGGATCATAAACAATCTTTAAATAAATAAATAAATAAATAACTTGATATATTAAGTTATATATTGATATTAAGTTGGATGGAATTACAAAAATTCTTTCTAAAATGCATTCTTATGTGACGTAATTATGCAATTTAATTATGTGGAATAATTACAATCACATAATTAACAACAAACAAGATTCCCAAAGTAGCAGATCAACATTACAATGTAACAGCTGATACTGATAATCGGCTGTGCTACAAAATTCTCCAATTGGTCGTGCCACAACTCTAGGAAATTCTGTGTCCATGGCAACGTATTGATATTCTTGGACAATTTTGCGAATAGATTCCCAAAGTTTCAATGTTAATGAAACTTTGGGAACCTGTGGCACTAATACAACACTGATCATTAAAAATTATTAACTTTTTAGAAATTTTAAGATTAAGCCCACCTAACTTGTTTATGTCAGCCTATTCAGTCTTGGTATAGTATAGTTTATTTAGAATCCATCAATGGTTTAATGCCTGATAATCCTTAATAATATAATGAAAATAATGATTTCATATATTTAGTTATTCTAGGTTTTTTTCTTAGTTTTAATATTTTAGAATCTTGAAATTTTATATTTCACTTACATTTAATTATCCTTGATTATTTACTACTAAAAAAATCATCAGCCATTCATAATAATTAGTACACATTTACTATTGAGTTTTGACACTTAAAATTATTTCAAAAATAAAAATTCAGTCTCTAAAATATATATAGCATATATTAGAGACAAACATAAAATTATTTATGATAATAAATCTCTTTAAATATTATCAATCATAGGATGGCTGTACAGTTCGTATTTATTAAGCATTATGGATGTCATATTTATTATATATTGGATTGTATAATCATCTTTTTTTATATGTTAAGATTAATTTAAGCATTATAATGTGTTGTATAATTGTTATAGCATTTTTATTTTGACAGGACCTTAATAATTATCTTGAAGATAAAGTATATTTTGTTGGAAATAAATTATCATTAGCAGACTTAGTTTTATATTGTGGACTTCATAATATATTTGTAAGTATGAATTCAAGTATTACAGTATTAATGTGGAATATTAGTAATATGAGCATGATGAAATACAATCATATCTTGTTTTATGTCATTAATTCATTCCAAGACTTGCCATTTAAGTCAAATAAACTCTTTAAATAACTTCATAATGTTGCTGATAACATTTTTAAGCTTCTAAATAATTCTATAAATTATTTTACATATTTTAATCATTTTTTAATTCATTTTTATGTGATTTTGCCTTTTTTATTGGTTTTTAGATGATTTTATGAGTTTTTAATAAGTTCATTGACTGATGTAATGTACAGTTTCATAAACTGATGTTAAGGCTGGGTCTTATAGGCATAAGCACATGTATCGATATGCTGACATAAATGCATTGCATACAAAACATTGAGCATATCAATGTTCAAACCAAAAGCATATGACGAGACATAAATAAACGATGTTGTTTAACTATATTGATTGATTACTGTGGCATTATTCAAAATTGGCTGATTCAATATGGATAATGAAACTCGAGAACTGCCATATTTATTGATAACTTCATTTATAAAATTATTGACTGTCATGATTTTGCAATTGCAAAATTAAAAATCTAAGAACTATATGAACGTGAGGCATATATTGTTTCAAAGAACAACAAAGTTTCAATAACCACATCCTGATTGGATGAATAATCAATGTATTCTTGTACATGATGTAGAAAATTGAATAAAGTAAACTTTGGCATAAAGATATAGCATCTATTATATTAAACAGAAAGCAGAAATAGCATCATCAGCATCAATACATCAACATATTTACATTGCATTTTATGATTACGAGACCCAGCCATTAGTAAGCCTTTATTTTTTCCTATTGACAAAAAAAACCAATGTAAAGTTGAAAACAACGTAAATTGAAATAACTTAAGTTGGAGTATAACTGTAACGATATAATTGAATGTATTGGAGTTATAAGAATCTTCTCAATCATTGTCAAATTCATTAATTCGTCTGGAACTTAGCTAGAGTCCATATCATTCTCAATTGAATAATTGAATGTTTTTGATAGAGTTGTGCAGCTAGGACAAAAATTATTACTATGAATAAGCTCAGGAAACAATTTATTATAATTTGAACATGCTTTGCCTTATTCTGCAGAGATATCATTCTCACAGCTCTTCTTTTCATACACAGCATGTTTCTGCACATAGAGAAGAATATTAATTTAACCAATAAACAATAAATACAAATAAAATAATAAAATATAAAATAAATTTTGAACATATTGTTACCTATAAAATCACTTGTAAACACATGGTTACCTATAAATAAACTAACATACAAATTCAACTAAATTGTACATGAATAAGTTTTCATCACTTCCTAGCCAAATAATATATAATAAATGTTGAAATTTAAAAATCTAAATAAACCAACTTGTAAAAATCTGAAAATAGAAAATAAAACAAAACATAGAGGCTGTTCATGATGACTCTTGATTCTATCATCCTTCATTTTAATGTCATATGTTGTTAAGATAAATCATTTTTCTTTATGGAAACATCTTAAATTTAAAGTCATCTAATTTATAGATCTTTATCAAAAAGTATACAGCACATATGGTTAATAGGATGAATAATCAAGTTTTGTAATGATATGTTAAGTAAAAATTGAATTATCATAGCAAATATGTGCATTTTTTTGAGTTAGAAATCTGAGCATTAGCAAAGACTGAGGATTCTTGATATTCATTATTAATTGGGTTTAGTAGTGGAATTCATATGAATTCAGATTTTTAACATGCAAATTTTTTTAAAATCCTATAGTTCAGTATTGAATTAATTTTTAATGTAATAAATAAATGGTAACAAAAGTAATTTAACAATAATTTTATTTATTTTAATAAATAAATTCCATATTAATATATTACTTATATTCAGATATATCTGCAATTCATGCAAATCTTTGAACATCAATATTTTGTTGAGCTACAATACTTCATAACTAAATATATTTTAATTCTTATATTAAATTTTTCAGATCAAGTTTTATTTATTAAAAATTTAATGTGATATCCTTAATCTGTTTTGATATTAAAATTTCTGCAAAATATTTTTCTTATTTTCAAACATTTAGTTGTATTAAGAATTAAAACAATTTTATCTTATGATGATAAATCAGATGCATAGGATTTTGAAAAATGTCCCTCATACAAAACTATGATCCTGTAAGCAGCAATAAAAAATCTTTAATAAATTTGAATTTTATTCAAGTCAGATTATAATTACATAAAGATATTTTGCTGCCACATAGCTGTAATTATCAGCTATATCCATATCTTTTCCTTTTCTTTTCAAAAAAGCAACTCAAATAAAATAGCACTTTCCCATTGAATTGATATGATACATTAAATTGTCAATTTCATATATTCAAAGTCAGAATAGTTGATGCTAGAGTTCTGTCATCAAGTCTATTAAATTTAATAATTTATGGTTACCAAATCCAAATTTTGGTGAAAAATTTTCTATATCATTGTATCATATATGATTCGGAATATTTGTAGCATGTTTTGAATTCCTGTGAAGTTTTAAGTAATTGTTTATCTGTTTATCTCTGATAAATAAAAAAATTCAAAAAATATACTATAGATTCTTCATTATATTTTTATAAATAAAATTATAGCATAATAAAATATTACAATAAAAATATAATGATGATAAAGCAGAACTTCTAGAAATGAAAATACTAAATTATCTGTTTTTGTTTACATTCAGTCCTTTCCTATATTATTTGACTGTTCATTTATCTCCAGCATAATATATGACCTTGATGTTTTCTAAATTGTTCAACTGGAATTTTCAAATTTTTTATTTCAAATTATGAAGTAATTATGGATTAATGGATATATATTATTACCACAACAAACATTTTTAATAATAATAAATAGAATTTGTGGAAATTTTCAATCAAAACTTTTATAATTTTTTTATTTTCATTTAAAATTTTTTATCAAAATTAATTATATATTTGATTGATCTATCCTAATAATTGTGCAATCTATAAGTGACATTATATGCATTGGGTTTGGTTCATTGTGAAACTATCCAAATTGGCAAAGGAAATCTTTTTTTTATATCACTAACAAAAATTAAAAAAAGAAATAAAGCATCTCCATTACTGTAATGCCCCACGAAGTTCAAATATCTATTGAGAAAGTGTTAAAGTAGGAAAAATTTCTTTATTTTCCATAGTGTTTTTGATCAGATACTTGTCTTATTTAGTCACTCTGAGTAGACCACAGATTCATCAATACATTTAAGTTAAAACAATAAACAAACACTGGTTCTCCTCCTTTATGCAATTGTTATTCTGTCAACATTGCATATTAAATGTTTTTCCTCTTCATATAGATATAAATATTCAAAGTATATGAAGGAGTTGAAAATAAAATGTAAAAGCAATATTATCATTATAATATTGCTATTATAATGATAATATTCAGTAAAGAAAACAAAGAATTTTGAAAATAAAATAATTCAAACAAAAACAATACTTAAGTATGAAAAATTTTTTATCTTAATTCATATTTTTATATATTTTTTTTGTTTATTTCCATTCTGGAATGGAAAGGTCAAAAATAAAAATTTGAATTTTTATAATTTTTTTTTTGGAAGTGAAAATTGCTTCTAAATTCTTATTTGATTTCAAATGGACTCTTTGCCAAAGTCACAAGCTGATGTATGTCCCTGTTCCTTATTATACTGCAACAATTCAATGGCAATAAATTGACTGAATAAAACTTAGCACTTCTTGCAGTAAAAATCAACACACTAGTTTATTTAAACATACACAAACATTTTCAATGCATATAGCATCCTCTTCAGAATTGAATGTTTTATGCTAACGACCTAATTGTATTCAATTGTTCTTTTTATGTTCTGTACACCTGAAGAGGATGCTATATGCATTGAAAACGTTTGTGTGTGTTTAAATAAACTAGTGTGTTGATTTTTACTGCAAGAAGTGCTAAGCTTTATTCAGTCAATTTATTGATGTATGCCCTTTACTGACTAACAGATTATTGTGCGAATTGAACAGTTGAGGAAAGTAGTTTTCACTGTACTTATAAAACATTGTTTTTTGAAAAGCAAAATATAGTATTTTTTAGTGTTTTCAATCTCATTCTTATATATATGCTATAAAAAAGATCACAGAAAGAACTAAAAACATTCGGGATACTTAAATAAGATTTATTCTATAAAGATTTTTATTACATTTACAAAAGATTTTATTATATGATATTTAAATTATTTTTAGAAAATTAATTATAAAATTTAATTCTAATTTAGAAAAAATTAGATTTCAAAGAAAAGCAATTAAATGAAAATCTTTCAAGGTGGTTTAATTTGGTAAGTACAAAATATTTTCCTTTATATCATTGAATTATCATATTTCCTTGCTTAATTTTTCTTCTATAATTTTCCTTGTCATCTTTAATTTATTGAAGAATATAGTTTCTAAATATTGTTAATTTTAGAACTTCTGCCATTAGAAATGCCATAGAAATATCATATTTACTTTACAAATTATGGTAAAATAGTATGTGAATTATAAATAAAGGATATATGATTTAAGTGAGGAAAGGATTATATGTTTTACAAAAGGTTTAAATCATGATAAACAATACTTTTTCTTATCAGTTGCTTTTTATTTAGCTAAAATATTAACTTACAGCAATCCATTATACATTATTGCTCTTCTTTTAGAACTATAATCCACTTCAGATTTACTTTCTTCATCCACATATTTTTTCTTGTTAGGATTTTCTCAAATAAAAATAATAACCATTATCAATTGCTACTTTTTAAGAAAATCCTAAGATTATACATATTATCATAATTCAACATGTTAGTCAGGCTCTACAAATATCAACATAACAATACTTGCTAATTCATGAAATAAAATATGGCATTTAAATACATGAAATATTTGAGGATATCCATATTTTTTAAATTTCATGATAAAAATTCAGATGCATGAATTATGTGAATAAATACATTTGTGGATCCGACAGACGAGGCTTGAGTCTACCGCAGTCGTGTGGTAAACACGTTGGTAAGAACGGCAAGGTGAGAGTGACCCTCGACACAACACTATGGTTCATATAAACCCAGGATCTTCATTGAGAGAGAGATACATCATTATCAACATATCCAGAGGATAAATACCTGTTATATGTGTAGATATGAGTATATATATTTAGATAGGATGTGGATGGTAGTAGCGATGACAGTTGACTACTTCGTTGAAAATTTTCACAGTCTTTAGTCCACTTTTTATTTTAAACGTAAATTTTCCGATATGGTTTCACACAAGATCACAACAACTGTTGCTTGATTTACTTCTTAATTCTGATCTTCCATAGCGAAATGCGTTTCAAGCTAGTTCCGATAGATGCGAAGTCAGACTTTTGTGGGGTGATGGCGACTCTTCCGGGGATGATTTATCCAACTTACTCTTTCTGTTACTTCTGACTCCTTCTTGCGTTCAACCCCTTATTTCCATTTTGACCCGTATATATAATCTTCTGACATCCGCTGTTGCGGATAAAAGATTTCCTGCAGTTAGAGGGGCGTATTTAACCCGATAATTAATGAATATCCCCTGCTGATCTGACTTCACTTTTCCTAAGTTTGTATTGATATGAAACTTAGATAAGTTCTTACTTTCTTTAAGGGAAGCGAATGTTCCCTCATCATTAGTAAGAAACAAAAATTCTTTTAACAATATTATTATAGTAACTCGTGTAGAGTGTACCTTAACAAAGGCCCAAACTTGGTGTTTTTCTTAACATTCTTTTTTTATATATATAAAACTTAAAGAAAAGATATTTAAATGTTAAATTAGTAGAAACATAATTTTAATAGAAAAGAAGTATATATATTTCACGGAGTTGACCTGCAACTGGCCTGTTAAGAACAGGGTAGAATAAGTCAATCTTTTGTTTATCTGTACTTTTAATCATATATATTCATATTTATTATAGGGAGGTTTACTGGGATCTCACACATTTCTATCATTTAACTCAATACAATATTTGAATAATAAAGCAAAATTAACGTTTTATCATAGAACAGAAATTCTTCCAGCATACAATGATTATGGAAAAAAATATTAAATATCTCAGATGAATGCAAAATAATAACAAATATTTGTTAATTGCTTATGAATTTCAGAGATCCTCTTTATCAATCACTATACTGTATAATATTTTTCTGTATATACAGAACATAAATGAAAAAAATGAAATAGCACATTATCTTACATTATTTTGATATTTAATAATAACTGGAAATTTTATGCTGTATATCTATATATATTATAAATCTGAAATGCCTGAGAGTGTATGTATAGTTATAATGCAAGAACGGCTGAATGGATTTTTATGAAACAACTTTTGTTTGTAAATTTTTTTACGTAATGAATACCTGTCTGTCT
>WUQG02443997.1:0-13371 GCA_011317285.2 Androctonus mauritanicus
CTCGTTATATCGAAACAGCGTTAAACGGAACCACGTTAAGCAGGGTCTTACTGTATTGATATTTGCAAGACGATTCTGAGCAGGCAAACCAAATTTGAAACTTATTTACATTGGTAAACAAAATAACATCATCATAATCGTTTATTATGATGCATTTTTGTTTATTAATGTAAATTATTTTCTAATTTTAATTTAATTCTTGATTAAATCATGGATATCTACATCGTATACTAAATTTGTTTAGTATAGGTATATATTAAATATTGATACTTGATATATATAATTATACGTAATTTGTATATATTAATGTTTTAAAACTTATCAATATTTCAGAGTGAGACATGATAGAAAAGTGTAAATTTAAATATATATAAATATTTTATTCACGTGTAAATCCTTATAAAAATTGAATGACTATATACCGGTAGAGAAGTAAGAATTGATTTTTTTTTCATATCATGCAGAGAGTTATAGTCAATAAAACTTTTCCGATATCTTTCTAGTGACAGAAAAATTGTTTGAATCGAAATTTTTATTAAACTTTATAGTTATATTGCGAGACATTTTTTTATTCAGCATTAAGTTTTAAATCAAAGAAATGGATATCAGAAAGAGACAGAAAATATCAAACATAATGATACTTAATTTTCTGCTAGTAAAATATATGAATAAAATAAATTATTTTATGAATTAAGCAATAATTTTTCTGTTATAAAGAGTATAAAAGAAAGATTTCACAAGATAAATTCTATAAATGATTAAAACAGAATTACTCGTAATTAAGATAACAATAGGAAACAGCATTATTGTGGAGAAAAAATATACAAAAACATTCTGATAATGAGCAATCGAATTATTTAAATTAGATATCCGTAATTAATGACAATTGTTGTATTTTCTAAATTGTTTGAAATATTTTATCACAGAATTGTTATTATTATACAATTGATTCCTATATTGAATAATAGAAAGTTACATGTTAAGATTCATCAGGAGAGACCTCACGACCAACATACTGGTAAGAGAACAAGCCAAAATAGAAGACATACTGGTAACAATTAGAAGCAGTAAGTGGAGTTGGACAAGCTATATAGTAAAATATACCAATTACCGATGGATAAAGAAAATTACAGTGGCAGCCAAGGCAAGGGGAAAAGATATCCTGACAGACAATACAAATGATGTAGATATGATATAAGAAAGGTAATTTATTCCCAATGGATGCATATTGTACAAGATAGATAGGGTAAAGTAACCCTATTTGGTGATATTTAAAAAATTCTTTTATAGTTACAAAAAAGAGCCATCCAATATAGGACAAAATAATGATGATGATGACTGGATATTTGGGGTATGTGGAAAACTATTTTCTACAGATAAAAAGGGGGAAAAGGTAAAAAATGGGTTCAATGCTCCTTCTGTCTCACACCTTACCAGGAATTGCGCCAAAATGAGTCAGTGGATAAAGATGTCTACATGTGTGCTATATGCAGCATCACAGATTTGGAATAATCTGAACAGTAGCATAAAATTTATATTAAGAAAACAATAACAAATTTACAATTTTTTTGAAAATAAGATGTTAATAAAAAGTAATTTTTTAATGCAGACTGCAATAGTTATTTGATTAGGAAAAAAACCTATCTTTGTATTAGATCCTAGGTATAACTTGCAGCTTTAATCCTATGTAGCACCAAAATAGGTATCCCTATAACCAAATTAAGTATCTGTATCACCAAATTAGGTTTCTTCTCAAGGTGTTTGAAAAAATGTTTTTAATGCAAAACTCTTTAACAATGTAAAGGTATCAAATTAAAAAATGAAAGTAGGATATTGGGAAACAATCTTTTACAATTTGGCTTCTTAAATGCAATTTGGCGTGTAGAAAATACACTTTTCACACAAATTATCAGCCAAATTACGTTACTTTATCCTACATCTGGAAACAAAAGAAAGAGGCATATATATCCAGTAGTGGATAAAATAAGAAATGCCGATGATAATGATGATGATGATGATCGAATAATGAAAATGAAGCAATTGGTGAAAAGAAAATTGTTATTATTTTCTTTGTAAAGTAAAAAATATTCGAATAGTAATATATAACAACATAATATACGTATTTTTAAAAGTGGTTTATAAAAATAAAGCAGAAACAGCGAAAATAATGAATAAATAATTATTTTTTAATTGAATTTAATATTATTTTCACATCGATAAAAATAGATAAGGATATTTTGAAAAATATCTATATCAGAAATTATAGGAATATTTGAAGTTATTGCAGAGAATAAATCCGAAAATTTTTGTAATTTCGTGTAGATATGTTTTCTTATTGTTTAAGTGTAAATAGTATGAATAATTATAGAATTATTCATATAATTTCTAAAACTACATGATCATAAAAATGAAAACTTAAATTTCATAAAATTCAAATTCTGTAATCCATTGCAAACACGTGTATACCACGTGTCTCCTAATATTATTAACTTAACTTCAAGAAAGGATTACAGGAAATTTATATGAAATCCGATTATACCAATTGTAATATTCAAATAAACAAATGGTTTCATTAGAAATTTCATGCAGACAATAATCTGGATTAATCTTTATATAAAGGAGATATCTTATATTCAGTTCATTATAAAATATTCAAAATATAAAAATAAATATTTTAAATGATATTTTTTATTCTATCGATACTGTTTTTTCTTGAAGTCATTTATGCATATCGAAAATACTTTTACTGAGGAAAAATAATATATTTATTGCAGAAAAGAGCGGGAGATGTTCATACGGAGGAATAAAAATTTATTCAATTAAAAATATCAGAAGTCAGTTTTATGGAAAAAAACATACTGATAAAGCATGAACACGTTAAATAAGAAATTTTATGAAAATCCAGTGTGTAGTTAATATAAAAGTAAGATAGACAGAAATTTATTTCTGCCTGCTTTATTATAGAAAAAGATGGAAGTGTAAAAATCAAATCAAAAGTTTTAGTTTATAATCCAGTTTTTCTATTGTTAAACTAACGTTATTCGATAAGTTGTGAACTAAAGTTAGAATACTAGAGATTTATACATCAGAGAGGATTCTGTAGTTCTAGAATCCTTAGAATGATGACTGATCCGATTATTCATCTGAAAAGGATTCTCTAAGAACTCAGAAACCTTTTCAGATGAAAAATTGGAATTGTGGCTGACATTAGACAAAACCTAACAACACACTCACATCTTTTTTACATGGATGACATTAGACTGTACCACTCAACATAAACACAATTACAACAGCTGTTACAAATCATGCAGATCGTAAGAACCACTTCGCTTCCATTGTTTATTGTGTGTCAAGCAAATAAGGATACTATATAGTAAGCTTGAGTTTGAGAATTCTTGAGTTTGAGAATTCATTAAGCTTGA
This sequence comes from Androctonus mauritanicus, assembly GCA_011317285.2. Taxonomy (NCBI): domain Eukaryota; kingdom Metazoa; phylum Arthropoda; class Arachnida; order Scorpiones; family Buthidae; genus Androctonus; species Androctonus mauritanicus. The sequence goes on from WUQG02443997.1 coordinate 3,423, forward strand.
GTTTGAGAATTCATCTTGAGTTTTACAGAGAATTCAAAGTACAAATGTAAGAGTAGCCAGAAAAAAAGAGAAACCAGGTTTACAGTCTAGCAGTTGCTGTGATTGCGCGAAAATTGTTCATCTGGTTCAACATAAAGTTATACAGCCTAAAGTAGAGACTATAACATTAGCAAAAATAATGAAAGTATTTGTCATGTAAATTCTCATCGAATAAATCGCAATTGAATATAAATCGACTAATATAGCAGTTGTTTATAAAAGATAAATTGAAATTAAAATCATTGTTGTTTCTAGAATAAATATTTAGATGCTCAAACAAAATCTAAATTGGTTAAATTTATGATTTACACTTATTATAAACTGTACAGAAAATTATTGAAAATGTTTCCCGCTAAAAAATTTTTTGCAAAGAAATGTCTTGTTTAATAACAATAAAAACTCATTTAGAACTGGAAAAGTTGGTGTCACATAGCATAAATTTTCGATCGATAATTTTCAGAGAGAAAATAGATTAGCATAAACTGAATCAATTTTCCAGTTATAAAAATTTTAATAGATAAAAATTTAATATTTAAAATTTTTATGAATACAGTATATCTTACAATGTATGTCTTACGTATTTTATAATCCTGAAGATTTCAAGATATATTTCGCTAAAAAATATCAGATTATGTACACGATTTTATCAATTCTTTTCTAGTTTTCCCCACATAAAATCTTAAAATCGCGTTCAAAAATTCCAATTAAATGAACTCCTTTATTCGTTTTAAAAAAGAATAAATTATTAAAAATAATGTTATATCATTTTTGGGCTTAAAACAATATATCAAAACTATAAAAATAATTGATGTTTATCCATATATTTTATAGAAAAATATATGGATGAACATCAATCACTGATGGAATCAATGCAGGAAAGCAGTTCTTTGTATATTAACATTTTCGAGATAAAAGACCAAAAAAAAAAAAAAAAAAAAATCTTGTCCATTAGCAATTTAGAAAATCCTACGCATTGCAAGCAATCAAGTAATTAAGATTTTTCTATTGCTGGATTTTCGATATTTTTCCTAAATATTTATTCTAAAAAATGAATATCCTAGGATGATCATGATGAACTCTGCAAATTATGATGGTTATTGTTTTTATCGTTTAGAAGACTATTCCCAAAAACAAACAAACATACAATCCAAAATACCTACATAAAAATTCCAAAGTTATTAATAAAACTAACAAGTTTAGATTAAGAAAACAATAATAATAATATATAAAGTAAGAAATATCGAAAATAAAAATATAAAATTCTGTTATCGATAAAATTTTGTATTTTTTGAATTTCTATTATTTTATTAAACTATGAGTGATTGAATGACATATTTTACTGAAGCTTGAAATTCAATTTTATGGAAAAACGATTCCAGTTTTGTAGATATTTACTTCATTTATAACATATATATTTTCTCTAGTACCTGCATAAAAAAATGAAATTACTTCATATTGCTACGAAGAAAAAGAATTTTAATATTCATAATGGATAATATGTTTTCTCTTATATCGGAATATTGTTTTATTGATATAAACAAAACAACAATTGTTCCGTTAAATAACGCAAACGGAGGTTGCAAACTTCACGTTTGAATAATTCATATCTTTGCAGATTTAAATATTTTTTATGAACATCGAATTCAAGATCAAAAGAGCAATTACTATTTAATAAATTTAGAATATTTTGATAAAATTCAAAATATATTTTATGAAAGGAATTATTTGAATGAAATAATATGAACAGGCTGTATAGAAGTGAATATCTATATTCTTAATTTATAAACGTTAAAGTAGATATAGTGAGTGTGTATAAATTAATTTTAAATATTTTCAAGGCATGTTTTTATTGTTAAAAGAGTTAGAAACGTTTACGTAAACATATTTTCGAAAGATGACTGAAAATATTTTTATTTGGTATGAAAAATGTGTACAGTGTGGGTTGCAAGAAAGTTAACATTAAACATTTAATACAGTTTCAAATATTTTAGAGATGCTGTTGAATATAGTTTCATTATCAATTAGTATATATAAATTCGTGATGCAGAAGTATTTTATGAACTGAACATTTTCAGAAATGTTCAATCAAGGCATTTTGTTTTATCAAGAAAAATCTCCTGGCAATTTTAGACAATACTTTATACTCTAAATATCTCCTAGTCTCCCTATATCCCTATCTCCTAGTCTAAATATCTCATAAAATTCCTGTTATAAACTAGAGTATTCATTACATTAAAATATATGTATATATAATCTTTAATATTTGCAAGAAGTTGGTAGAATTGCATATTTTATATCATTACGAATTGAACTTTTTGAGGAACACAAGTGAAAAGTGTTTAAAATTATTAATGATTTTTTTTAATTATCATAATGATTGAATATCTCTTTAATAATCATCTGCCGGATCATCTTTAGCTTGTCATATTCTAGTCCAATTTCAGAAACCAGCAAGAAAGTAATTTTACTGAATTTAATATTTCGCATTTTTTGCATGTTTTGAACAAAATTCTTAATTATCTATGTGATATTTGTGCAAATATTTAGATATTAGTATGATGATTTAGCGTAATTAAGAAGTTGTTTGTGTATATTTACAAATCAGTTAAGAAAGAGAACAATCTTTAAGTTTTCTACAGTTCATTTCTACTTTTTCTTATTTATCTTTTTAATGTACTTTTATTACTTTTTAGTAGATAAAAGTAGATTGATTTTTTTATCAGTCTTCTCTTGTTTACTTTATTGAATGCTTTTCTAGAAGGAAAAAAAAAAGTTATAATTGGAATTGAAGTCAGCATGGGGAATGAAAGAATTCTACTTTAGTTGTCGAAATTAGTTTGTTAGTTTTTAAATTGTGTACTGTACTTTATTTTATTATCGAGAGAATTTCGAATAAACAGTAACTTTTATATTTACGTTAAGTTTTGAAATTATGTTTACAAAAGAACATTTTATAATCACATTTACTAAATTAACTTCTAAAGAAATATTTGTTCAGATTTGAGGCAACAATTCTTTATAAAATTCTATCGTTTTGATGATTAAAAAATGGGTTTTTTTCGTTAAATTTTATTATAAATAAAAATTATTCACCTTTTAAAATATGTTTTATATTATTCATAAAAATATTTCGTAGCTCATTCAGTTTTTGCTTTTTTCAGTATATAGCACTACATTATTGATAAGCTTTAATCCAAACCACTGAGTCCTTAATATCTGTTTTAATGTTTCCTTTGCAATTTTTTTAATAAAAGTCTTTGTGAGAGACCACTTTTTTTGAGTCTTCTGTCTTTGTATAGATTTGTTACAACTTTCCCCACTTGACTTTACAACTGTACCGTGCTTGAGGTAGGTTGTAACAATCAGCAAGCTTAGCTACCTCATAAACTGCTATAGGTGAAAGAGTGATTCTCTGCCTCTATGTAACTGACTAATGGGTCTACTGAACAGTAATATTTTTATGCTTTTTATATATAATCACTGAGAAAGAACAGGGTAAAAAATTATTAGAATGTTACAGCTATACCCACCTTCCCCTAATGTTTATAGATATGTATCCATCAGTTTTTATCAATAATAAATTAAAAATAAATTGTTCTTATATTTAATTCAGATGCATTAGTTCAACGTATATTCAGTTTAAATTTTAAGATGAATAAATTTAGATGTATGAACCATAAAAGAAAAATAAAATGAAAAATCTTTCTAGAAAAATTGTTGATGTAAGAGAAATGGGACAGTTGTAATACTTTTGTTTACTTTTTCTACAAGAACTCAATAATTTATAGATAGAAAATGACAGAAATTGTGTTTGTAACAGTCTATTCTTCTGAAATTTCAAATACATCTTCAAAATAAAAACATGCTAACTATGTGTCTGACAATTGTAAATATTTTCATCCTCAACAAGTGTTGCAACTTTCCCATAAATGGATGAATTATAACAACTTCATGGTTTAAGTTAAACTTTTATACATTTGTGCGATCGTAATTTTCTTAAAATTTTGTGGATTTATCTTATGGTGGCAAATATGAAACAAGCTTTAGTGAAAGTTAGTAATTACATATATTTCAAAACTTCTATCAGTAATGCATAAATATAGAGAAAGAAAATGCTATATATTGTATAATGTATTTATATTCTTATTTATTCCTTCATTTTTATGTCAAGGCCTTCCAGATAGACGAAGAAAATTCTCGCTTTGACAATAAAATCATGATGATATATCGAGATGTTATTGCCTTATTTACCTGAAAATAAGTTTTCAATAACATCTCAAACTCGATAATATAGCAATGTAATTACAACTTAACAACAATTTTTCATTTAATTTAGTCGAATTGTGATGTCACCCCTAATTCGACTGAAATTTTAAAGGACTTTGATATTCTTCTTTTTAACCCAAACTGCTCCATCCTGGAGACGTTTCGCAAATTTCATAATTTTCTGGAAGATCTTGGGTTATTCCTACCTCCAGGCAAAATTTCAAATTCCTATCATGTGCGGAAGTGTCCAAATGATTTGTGCAGACACAAATATATAGATAGTCCATCATCTATGCCATTTATATTAGAGATTATAATTTTTGCTAACGTTAAATCGCTTTCATAATTTTAGGGAAATAATATTAAATAATTTATAGCGTGTAAATCATGATAAATAAAGGTAAATTTTCTCATCATTTTTATCTAAATTAATAATTCTGTGTTCATAAATGCGATAAAATTAGTTTGTCCTTAATTATATACATAAATATATACGATATTACAAAAGGTTTTCTTCTTAAAAGGATTTCTTTAGAAGGTTTAGAAACTTCTTCGGAACTAAGAAGAATTAAGGTGAAGATAACCAGGAGTTTAAACAATCGATCTTCTTTATAATAAATGTTCCATTCTTAACCAAATTTATCTAACTGCAATGATGGATCGTTTGGATAATAGAGTACTTTTTTACAAATAAAAAAACACATTTATAACTAAAATACTTTATTGAATGATATTTCCAAAAGAATATCAATTAAATAGCATAACATGCAGAAAAAAATTATTTTTTATTTAAACTTTATAACAAACATTTCCAAAGAAATTTCATAAGATTAATTTGTATAAATCTAAAAAGAATAACAAACAGTTCTAAAAGAAATAATCTATTTTTCGAATGTTTTCTCTATTCTGGAATGATTAAATATTTAGAATTAAAATGTATACCTTCAAAATCAGTTTCAATAGTGTTACGCATATGTTGAATTTCACAGTACTCCATTAAATAGTTGCATAGTTATAACAAGGAAACTGAATATCTGCCATTTTTAAGTGGTTCAATCTATACTGTTACAAAATCATTAATACCATTCATTACAATAGTAAACTTAAGTTAAAGTTGTTTCAATTTTCTGATTACTATTCTGATCATCCTACTAAATTTTATGATTTCATCCAATAGTTTAAATGTTACAAGAAATAATTCTTCGTGTTTCTCATGAACAAAAAAATTCCTCATATTTTTCATGAAGAAAACATTTTTTTTAATTTCTTCTTCATGAGAAACTGTTTCTCTCATAAAGAAGAGTTTACAAGTGCACTATATTAATCACTGATTCTTTTTATTATTATTACAAGAATTACGATAGCCAAAATTCGACCTCCTGTAACTTCAGTTTCAGGTAAAATGTTATTAATAACCTTATCATTTTATTCGAGAAAAATATTCAATAGATCACAGAATGAGATATTTGAACTATCAAATTAAATTGCGAAATGATCGATTGAAGACAATAAAAAGTGATAAGAAAAGAATCGATTTTTTTAATTCTCATTCCTTTCTCCAGATATTCTATTGATCCTATTTAAACTTCTTCCAATCTAATTTTAATAAAAAAACAATAAATCATGCAGTATATTCTATAAAATCACCAATTATGTAAAAAAAGTAGACAAAAACAGAAGCGAAAATCCATATAACTTAGGAGTGAATGAATTAAGATCAATGATATTTTCAATTTAAATTGTAGCAAAATTAATCAATTTTTTGGCATAAACAGGTAAATACTAATAGAAAATATTAGACATTTTCTCAATGCACTAGATATAAAAATACAGTAGCTGATAATTAGTTATCAATTGTTATACAGTTTGGAAAGTTTCAGTTAAGCAAACAACTGGAATAAAATTTAAAATTATAAAATGTTTATAAAAAAAATAACTGAATATCTATTAATTGTTGATACATACTGTAATTTTAAAGTAGGAATTTTATTCTAATATATTTTTTAAATTTGTTTGAATGTTTAAAAACAATTTTTCCGATATACGATAAAATTTTATAATAATTTTAACATAAACAGAAATATTGATTTCAGAATTCCTGAATCTCATATTAAAATTTTCTAGTTCAAATTTTATTTATTTATTATATAAAAATACTAGTGAGAGTGCCCAGCGTTGCTTGGGAATTTCAGTTTATAATATATATGGCAAATCGTGGCATCAAGATATCAGCATCCTTGTTAATAATAAAAAAATTATTTTACTTGAATTTATAGATTACATCAATATGAATTAAGGTGCCAAATCATTCAGGGTATACTTTTGGATGCTGCCACTTTACAGCCTAACGGGCTGGCTAACACCCAAGGTGAACTCAACTAGAAGCTGCAGGAACGTTGTTCAACGGGCCTGACATAGACCCGTTGTGTTTACATACTTTATGAATAAGTTTTCAATAAATCATGCAGAAGTAGCATTGGCCCATATATTTCATTTATTATATAGCATTTGGAATCAATTCACAATTTCGTTGCATCTAAGATATGATGATTTCATTATGACGTCAGCAATTTCATCTTAGCGTGTCGTCACACGTCTATAGCTTTTCTGAAGTCATCTATTTTGTACTTCACAATGATGTCATATAATTCATTGTAACATTTGGAATTCATTGACTTTTTTGTGCAATTTTATCATTGACTTTATCAAGGTATTGTGGCGATGACGGCATAATAACATCGATTTGACGCCATAATGGCGTCATGCATTATTACGTCGCGATTACATTAAATGCACTACTGAGCAATTTTCCTGAATTCGAACGAAATTTTGAAGGTCTTATAATAAGATATTCTTCTTGTCAACTCAAAGTGCCCGTTCCCTGGAGACGTTTCTCAAAAATTTTCAAGAGGATCTGGAATCAGTTCCTACTTTCATGCAAAATTTCAAATTTTTAATATATTCGTAAGTGTTGAAACAATTCGTACTACATACAAATTTATATATATAGTATTTATTGTTGTTTATATTATACACAGAAATGTAGAAACATGATTTCAAAATATACAGAAACAATTTATTTATAAGTAGAAATTACCCACATATATAAATGAGTGGAAATTTAATCTTGTGAATTATCTTATAATACTGTATATAACGACGAAAAACACCTCCGAACTCGTGTAGGGAATCCAAAAGGAAATAGTAAAATGGCATTCATTATTACGTTACAGCGCTATCTGCGAATACTGTCTTTTTAGAGGAACTACAGTTTCAATGAAATTTTTATTCTTTAATTTTTAAATTATTAATAACAAAAAATAATTTTGGCTGTCGCAGACATCCAAAAATTAAACCATTTTAAAAATATCCTATTTATAGAAATCGGGGCAGTAGTTCAACAGAAAAAGGAACATCCATCCAGCAAGCCAGCCATGTTTGACTACTAAAAATATAATACTCATAAACATCCAAAAGCAATGAAATCAATTTTAGTTAAAGCAATCCTTATAAAAGTAAATTTTAGTTAGAAATTGTTGTGTGTGTAAATTGCTAATGATTTCCTAGTAGTAAAAGTATAAGACTTCTACTATTTTCTGATGAAGCATATAGATACATACTTCATCAGTAATTTTTTTTGAATTTCTAGAATGAAATGTATGCATGTTTATTAATATTGAATTGGCTCTTATTGCATACACTTTAATATTAACCTTTTTGAAGATATAACAACAATCAGTAGGCTGTACAACAGGCTACTGATTGATAGGCTGTAACATTAGGCTGTACAATGAAATATTCATATATCTAATATTTTTTAGCAAAGCATTTTGTTCGAGAATTTTCACTAACATGACATTTCTAAATCATTAAAACTAATATTTTTTTAATTAAATTGTTATCCAAAACTTTAATTAATAAAATAATTCTATTATACACTTATATTAGTCTTTATTTAATTGATTTAAAAATTTAGTCTTTGCTGATAAGATTATAAAATTATTGTGATAGAATAATTTAATGATTATTCGCAAATTTAATAATAAATAGTTCAGTAAAAGTTATTGGTCTCATCTGTTCTTCTTAGTAGGTTTGCGAGTTTCAATAAATCTTAGAGAAAAATGTGGAAAATTTTGATTTTTATGATAAAGCATAAAACACCATAAAAATATGAAAATAATATTTAAATTCATTGTAAAAAATGCAGTTTTATTTTTTATATTCACGAGAAAGATAACTAACTGTTTCTTATATACATCAAGTTAAGTTGCCACTTAATATTTTAGAGCAACTATTTATTTTTTTTTTGTCAACAGATAACTCCACTTTCCACTTAGTAAGAGTATTAAGTAGAGGGTCTAAACAAGTCTTTCCATAGGCTGACCATCCCTTCAGAGGGAGCAGCCGGATTGTGGAGGACGGAGATCTACGGGTCGAGCCCGGATCCCATTATAAATATTTTCAAGGGGTGGGACTCGAGATTCGAACCCGGGTCCTCCATGTAGAAATCCGAAGCGTTTCCATGTGGCCAATCCGTCTGACTAGCAGCTATTTATTGCTCTATTAATTCTAAGTACTAGAACATATATTTATCATTAATTATAAATATATAAATATATGTCCTAAAACAAGTTACAAGTTTAACAAGTTATATATCAATTTATTATAAATATGTTAAGCAAAAATTTATTGCAATAAAATTAAACTAAAAAAAAATTATAATATATTATCAAGAAGCAAAATGAATTGTTCTAATTATAAAATTGCAACTTTATCAAAAAATTTTCCTAAATTTTTAAGGATAATAAATAAAAAAATGTATTTAAAATACTATTATTTTTTAAAAATATCCGAGCTATTAAAATTGAAGTTTATTAATAAATGAATGGTTATAAAGTAGATATGACCAAAGATTTCAGAGAATCGTAAATATTTCTAACATTTTATTTATTATAACTTTTATTAGAATTACTTGTAGTATAAATTTCCTTTAGTTTCTCGTAATTTAAAGAAAATATTGATTAATATTTAATCAGTCATGTTTATGTTTATTTAAGGAAATTAATAATTCCTCTTTCCATTTTATATTTTTCAGTTGCAATTGTTAATTACTACGTTATTAGCAATTTAGTCATTCATAGAATTAAAATTTATCTTATAATCTTTTAATGATAATAAACGAAAATATTTCTTTGCATTGTTAAATACAATCAAACCCCGATAAGATGCCACCCTCGTTGACAGGAAAAAGATTTGGCGGAACGGATCTTTCCTGTGTTAATGCAATAGGCAAACCCCGATAAAATGCCATCTGCCAGAGAAATGGCTAAAGAAATATTCGTTTTGCTATTGCATTTGTCCTCGTTAATCCGCTAGGAGCATGTAAGGTGACTTACATCCCGATGTTCATCAGCATTGTATATACAGTATTAAAAGTTCTCTGGATTCATTTATAATCAGCGGATGACAGAGTTGGACTTAACGGTTAACTATGTGTCTCTTTTAGCCTGGTTCACCCTTAGGTTGTAGAAAATTTAAGATGCGAAGAACTAAATCGTTTCGATCGTTTATTGCATATCGAGCAAATAAGGATATTGTACAGTAAGCAGTATACATTGTGTATTACAGAGAACTCAAAGTGGAG
>WUQG02444008.1:0-13371 GCA_011317285.2 Androctonus mauritanicus
CATGTAAGAAAATGATCTCATCTTCAATGAATTTTTTTTGTTTATGAGGTATAGTTTTCGCCTTAAAATTTAACATAAAGTAGAATTCGGTGGAAACAGACAGTACAGGCTTGACAGCATTCCGACTTGCAATAGTCCATAATATAGTTTGGCTATGTAGAATTCTCATACTTGCAAAAATAAAAAATGGCTCATCATATTCAAGCCCACATAAATTTTTAGCTGCTGCTGTTTTCAAGCTTCATAACCTGTATATATTCTGCCATCAACAATCAAGATTCAATATATGATTATGTGATTGCTGAGATTTATATATACCGTATTATCATCATTATCAATATAGAAAAATATGGATTAAATCAGGAATTCCTCAATACCACGTTTATAAACTAGGATTAAGTGTGTTAGAAATACAGTATTCTCAAGTCGAGGTTTCCACTGATAATTTATAAACAATACTGTATATTTTAATAATTTATATAACGCAATTAACAATTTAAACAGCATACAGTATTTGCCATTAAATCTAATCAACGTTTAATGGGAAATATTAAACAAATATTTGAAATATAATTTTAACATTTACATATATGAATATTCTCTACGTAATACATAATTATGATTATTATTTTTTGTTTTTCCTCACGAAATCACGTAATAACTACGAATTAAAACTATTAATGACAAAAATATTTTATCATACCAGAAATATGCTAACATACGAACAAGCAAAGGTGATAAAATTACTTAAGGTTATAAACAAGTCGATGTTGTTGCGTCTGAATTAATTATAAAGATATTAACGTAAATAAATAAATAAATAAAAACATTTCTATAATTATTTATATTCAATTAAGTCCAGAAAAAGAAAAATTAAAGACGTTTTAATAATTTCTCTAAATGAAACTCTTTATATTATTATTATTATTATTATTGCTTTCCGTTTTAATATTTTTGCAAATAATTTAGTGATTTTTGAATAATTTGTTACTTAATTAAAATTGACTTAACTTTAATTACAGTAAACATATTCCTTTTTTTATTACTAAGAAAACAAGATAAGAGACGTCAAAATACAATTATTTTTATTTTACGTTACAGTGAAGCAGCGTAATTAGTAGTTTAAAAATGAATGATATTTAAGCTATTTAGCTTCTGTTTGCATTGATTTATATGTAAATTGTCGTTGTACAGTAGAACCCCGTTTATACGTTTCTCGCTTTCTACGTTTTTCGCACTTGTACGTTGTGTTTTGTACACTCTTTCGATTTTGCTTGTAAAATCATCTCACTCGCACTTAGGTTCCATTTATATGTTTTCGCATTTGTACGCTATTATTTTTATTCTCCCAGGGCCGTTTCATCGCACTTATACGTAAAATTCAAGAAATCTTGGCCAAACTTTTTCGACAAAGGAACAATTTGTTATACTGTAGAAACATTATCTTACGAAAAAGAAAGTAGAATGTTGTGCACAGTATTGTGTAGTGTACAAAAGTAAAACCAAAACCATAACTTATCCAACCAGTCTTTCTACCGAAGTTATGTAACGTTGTGTTACACTGGAAGTAACATAACGTTAGATAAGATCAAAACATATTAGTGATGACAAGATGCGTACAGTAGTTGCGTATGAAGGCTCGATCTGTGAATCCAAAAAAGAAACTACAACTGATTCTTTTCTTTATGCTAAAATAACTGTTTTTGCCCATTATCTTTAATTAAACTTCTTAATTTTAAGTTTTAATGTATGAAAAAAAAAAACATATATAATACAGTATGTAGTTTAATTTTTTTTAAATTTTAAGTTTTAATGCACTTTTTCGGCATTTAAAATTAAAAATAAAAAATTTCGTTTTAACGTTAATCTCACTTATACATAATTTTTATCAACCTCCCTTCAAAAACGTATAAACGCGTTTCTACTGTATAGGAAAAAAAATTTTTTTTTTTTTAATTTTGATCAATACTTTTTCATTTCGTTTAATAAAAAAATAAAAAATAAAAAAACAATTTCTAACACTGGCACAGAAAAGTATTTAAAAATAAATTCCTGTTTACATTTCTGACAGAAAGTAATTAAAAAACTAAATATTTCTTGTTTACAAATTTAAAAAGATAAATGATTTCTAAACGAATTTCTCTTAACTATATTAAAAATTCTGTTTATTTCCTTCATTTTTTTCGTGTTTTAAAAAACAGAAATTCTTTTTTTTTTTATTGAGAAATCAAACTAAATAATTAAAAATAACGATTTAAATCTTTAATAAAAATATCATGGCAAAACACGATAAAAACTGAATTAATTTGATATTTTATAAAGTCGATTTTTTGCTATAAAAAATTATTATTTTAATAATTGCTAAAGCATCTATTTTTTTTTTTTTTTTTTTTATAATCGATTAATTAAAATCGTATTATCGTTTAGACGATTTTTTAAAGATAGAATTTAATATTTTCACTACAAAATATTATATTAACCTAACCTATACTATATACGTTATAAACAACAATGATCTAACTCGTTCTTTATGACACTATAACTCGCTTCTAACAATAAATACAGTTGATAGAAATATATGAAAAAGATAACTAAATGTGTGACTTGAGAAAAACACTATCTAAAAGTTTAAAAGCTTTTTAGAAGTGAATTTTTAAACGATTTGAAACATGCTGAACTATAAATCTTACTTTAGTTGATAATGTGTTTCAAACGATCAGTCCCAAGATAGAAAAATGTCATTTTATAGTGTTTTACAGCATATTATTCAGTTGACTAGTTTGAAGTTATATTTGGAACATATAAAATTAGTTTGATTTTATAAAAAAGTGCGGCTAATCCGATAAAGAATATAATTTTTGCAATTAATTGTGTCCACTGGTCGTAGTGTAGAATGTAGAAAGCAATTCAGGATATAAACTAATTCTATTCAGCGAAATGTTATGTGCATGTTATAAAATTTTATGACGTTATTTTTTTATTTATCTTAATGTATAATTCTGTAGTTATAATAGAGTTTTTACTACTTTATAAAGCGGCATTAAACTTTCTTTTAAAGATTAATTGTATGCTAACAGTGTAAATTATGATGTAATTCTGTTGATCGTTTGATTCGAAGAAGATATATTTCAGCCATCGATTTTCTTTGAAGTTTATTAGATTTAACAAACGCTTTGATTCTTCAATTTTTACTTTTTATTGACTCTTTTTTTCTTTTTTTTATCTCGTTGTCATCGTTATAAAAATACAGACAGAGTACTTATCGAATATTCTAGTACCGATGTGATCCGACTTCTAAGAATACAAAACAAGACAGCAACGAAGTATAGTAATTTTATGTATTTAGAAGAATGTAATTAATCAAGAATGCAAAACGAATTCTCGAGTTTTATACTAAGAATGAATTAAATAAGAGTTTGTAAGTACCACATTGTGCTATAATTTAGGCCTATATATCGTGGCAAAAAAAAAAAGTTTATAATTGAATTAAATTCCGATATGGACTAATGATTTTCAGATATCAATATAGAGAAAAGAATTATTAAAATTATAATTTTTATAATTTAATATTTTTTCCGTTCCATTTTGATTAAAAAACTCTAACAATGCGTTTTTTTTCTCTAATTTTAACAATTAAAAAATTTCTCTTTTTTTTTTCTTCTCATATACTGCACATATTTTTATTTTTAATTTTTTTTAAATAGCAATTTATGGGAATATTTAAATTTTTTAAGCTTTTTCAACTCGCAAATTATAGAAAAATCGACTTAAATTTACTTAAAACTATTTTAAAATTGTCTCCATTTCCTTAAATTTCGCAAGAGTGATGCATATCAATTTTAGCCACAAAAATTAATATGATATCGATATCAAGCAAAAAAAAGAGCATATAAAAAATTCCCTTATTATAAAACATCTCTAGAAATTCAATTTTATTTGTTGTGAATATAAATATTTTTTCTCTGCACGATAGCTCTGAAGAATACAATTACATGAATCTCTATTGTAGGCCACATTTCATATCTATAGGTACGGCTAGTTATTTTTATCATATATTATGATCTACTTGTATATATAGTACATATGTTTACTAAAAATGCTTAAGAAATATTGTCCAGTAGCATGATTACTATCCTGTATTGATTGTGTTGAGAAGTAAACACGTTATCACATATTCTTACTCACTACACAATAACTAACGTAAATATATCGAGAAAAGTTTGCTCACTTTGGAGGTTTGACATAAAATTTCCAAACTTTATTTACAAATAAAATATACATCAATAATAATTATACCAATGATTAAATTAAAAACTCGTGTTTTCAATAGACATCAATATAATTATAAGTATCGGTTTTTTAACATGTAGTTGTATTATGTACACCACCTATTTGTCTGGAAGTCCTCCTATTTGTTGTCATGTGATTGTCTAGTACAGTAGACATCTGTGTAGACAATGACAAACGAGATAATCCCAACCTTCCTATAGGTTTTCTTGGAGTTATATGTCGAAGTTGATGTCTTTTGTAGGAACGTTTAAACAGATACATCACCTAAAAAAAATGAAAAACTTTACTGTAAAATTATTTATTCGATTGTTTCGTAAATAAATATTACGTTAAAGCGTTTTTTAAAGATGTTTTCTTTCAGAAAATAAAGTATATACTTAGTTTATTTTACGTAAAATCAATATATTATCTATAACTTAAATTGCACAAATAAATGCACAGTATATAAAAATGCCATTTTATTTTTATCTTTTGTATTTATTTTATAGTTATAATATTATAAAATAATTTAATATAGATTTTATAAAATATTTATAACTGATCTAGAATGCATTTATGAAACTATTATGGTCAAATATTATTTTTTTTTTTATTAAATACTAATATTTATTTTGATCATTTTATGTTGTGCATAAAACTGGGATAAAATTTAAAATGTTTATCAAAATATATATTGGAAATATCACTTTTTAATATATATATATATTCAGGATTTTGGACTGGAAGAGTTATCTAAAATATAAATTTTTACAAACTACATTAACTGCACAACGAAGAGTAAGGTTAAATGTGCACATCATATCGTGCATTTTTTTTTTGTTTTGGATGTTGCAGTGTGCCAAGTTTCTATTATTATACGTCTGTTTTCATCAAATCCCATGTTAACATTTAATATTATTAAATTTTAATTATTCTGAAAATATTTTTTTTTATAAACTAAGAAAATAATAATCTTATTTTTGGAATATTCAAGAAAAAAGTTCATTTTATGCAAATCTGAACGTTAACTTCTCAAGAAAAAAAAAAGATACAAAAAAAAAAATGCAAATATTTTTTTAGAAAACACTTTATAGATATACAAAAATTGAATATATAGAAAAATTTGATAAACATATTTTAGACAAAAATTTACTTTAAGATGAAAAAAAATGATAAAAATCGATGAATCATATTTTCTACTCGAGAACTTCATAAAAAATATATACTGTAACTGAAAGAATATAATCGATAATATCGTTTTATATATATATATAAAACTTGATATACACACTTAATAGAAATAAATAAATAAAATTAATCAGAAAAAACTGAAACATCAATAAAATTTTAAAGCACTTTTACCAATATGCTTTTAAAAATAATCTATACGATATAAATTTCGTATCATAATGTGATTTTGGTGAAAGATATTTGCTTTTTGCACATATCGTTTATTATTGCAGCAATTTAACAAATAACACATTCTATGTGGAGATTTGAACGATATTTCCAGAGATATACCAGCCATTTTTTGTAGTCTTTAAACATTATTTATGTGAAATTCATATCAGAGAAATAAGAGCATAAAAATAAATTTGGATGCTTTAAATTTTTTTTTACAAAAACATTTGTAAATATTTACAATTTGTTCAAGGTTTATCACACAAACCAATATTATTTATGGCTATTCATTCTTTTATTATTATTATTACGTTCAAAGAATTAGATAGAAACGAAAGTTTAACGAGATCAGAAAGTAATCAAACTATTAAATAGGATAATTGAGAATTTGACGTCTGAATGGACTTCATTTATTTGGAGTATACATCCCTTGAGAACAACTTATCAAAGCAGATGATTACTCTAGATAATTTTTACTTGTTTTGAAAGAAAAAAAAAATCGATTTATTCGAGTAAAAATATCTTACATATAGATTTTTCTATATGAATCAGTTTACAGTCCTACATAACTGATTCCATTAATACGAAAAAATCTCGAAAATTTAAATAATTTCAAAGCAAAACTGCAATAACATAATACAGTAATCATGATTTTAAAAAACCGAACAACGAAGAAAATACAAATTTAAATGCATTTTATTTATTAAATATTAACTACTTAATTAACTAGATCTGTTTTATTAACGAGAATCAAATCACTGCAGAAACATTTCAAGTGCTATATCATTAAATGATCACCTCCAATTCTACTTAATTACTTCTTCATTTACTTAATTGGAATTATGATTACAAGAAAAGTCAATTAGTTTTTTTCTCCTGTAATGTTTTCTATTTGAGCAGTAGTCTCTGTTTATGGTTTTTTCTGAAGTAAATAATTATAAATGATTAATTAGTTTATATATAAATAATTCTATCGAAATTTTTAAATTTTATAAAACTTTCTGAGAAGATGAATGTAAGCATACAATCGTTTGTTGGTGGTATTTAACATTATACAAAAAAAAAAAAAAATTATTTTAAACGATTATGATATTTTTCATGTGCGACAAACAATTTAAAATATAATATAGTAGAGAATTTTAAAATTTTAAAATTTTCGTGCTTCCATGTTGTAACAGAACAATACGAAGTTTTCATTTTACCTTGGATAAAATGAAACCATCATATAAAATTTGAATACAGTTCTCGACGATGTTTTGTTCTTGATATACATATTGCAAACAACCTGACAGGCATATAGATGAAGAAAGCAATCACATAAGAAAACTGTTGTAAAATATATTTAATTTTTTTTTCAAATGATTATAATTCCATTCACGTATGGAAAACAGTTTCAGAGATATTGACGTTTTGATGTTTTAAACGACTACCATTCGTGTTTCGAATGTCCACCATATTGTAACAAGATCAGTTATCATTCTCAAAATTAATATTCTAAAATTCAAATGCTCCGCAATGTTTAATTCTCGAGATATGGAGAGATGGAGGAAATAAAACCATATATAACTTTTTTTCGTAGAGAATTGCTTAATTTTTAAATAATTTTTATTCAAATTAGTTCTGCCTAGTTTATTAATACAGAAATTTATTTAATTTTTTCTAAAACATTTTTAATTAAAAATAAATTCTTATCACGATAATTAATATTCAGTTCATGAGAACTATTTTCTGGTTCCTACATCTCTAATATTCTTAACGTTAATTAAATGTCATTTTTATTCTTAATAAAAAATATAGTACAGTAAAATGTGACATTTAATTAAAGCGACAATAAAGTTCGTCATTTAGTTATGGTAATATCATAAATCTATATAAAAAATTTCTAAGGTTTTTTTATACAATATTTTGTCTTTATAATATTAAAGTTTTTTAAAGCCATTGATAAGACAGAAGTCACGTTTCAAAATTGTGTTTTAATAGAAAAAAAAAAACAATAGTTATGGTGATTGTAAAACTGATATTTTCTTAATGCCCACTGATATTTCTCAAATTTTGTCTGTTAAATCTGTTTCGAAAGAAATTCAATATCCATCAAAACAGAATTCAATAT
Organism: Androctonus mauritanicus; assembly: GCA_011317285.2. Lineage (NCBI taxonomy): Eukaryota > Metazoa > Arthropoda > Arachnida > Scorpiones > Buthidae > Androctonus > Androctonus mauritanicus. Next base: position 7,781 of record WUQG02444008.1, read on the forward strand.
CCATCAGGTTCAAAATCAGGGCCTCAGGTGTTGGTAATTCTCCAGCGATGAGTAATCAAATCCGAAACTGTTGTCCAGTAAGGATTGTTCTTAAGAAAATATTGTGCAGTTTGGTTAAGAAAAAGTTCTGGGGAAATCGAACCAATCTGTTTTTGGGTCGATTTATCTAATGGAAAGTTCTCCTTCAAAAACTTTACCATGCTGAAGTATCACCAGCTTACTAAAAAATGACAGATGGCCGTAAATGTCCAAGACAACAATTTCATGTAGCGGAAAAAGTTCAATCAGTATTTTGGATAAATCCTTACCATACAATTCAATTTAGAACTGTCTTTCGAGTCTTAAACTTCTAAAGTTTATACCGTCTTTGTTATTTATTATCCTTTATAGAAGAGAACAGGAAAATTTTATTTAGAAAAAGAAAACAAATTCGAACATTATACGGATACTACAAGCGTGCCAGTAGATTTTCCATGATAACTAATAACTCTAATATTTTTCCGAACACATTAAACAATTTGCGGAATCCTCAGAATCAGCAGTCAGAACTGCAGAATATTTATGCAACCATAAATTCAACGGACGTCTGCTCTTTGAAGAATACACCTTAAAGTATATATATCTGCATTTTTACTCAATGAATGATAATAATGTCTGTCAACATTGAAAAATATGCATTCTTTATGATGTTTAACAGAATTATGAAAATGAATAATTCTGCTCATTGAATAATAGTAAACATTGCACATCTGCTTACAAAATTTTTCTTTCTAGTTTCTTTAATATAAAAGTTATTTCAATTTTTTAAAAAATTATATAATTTTCAGAAAAATGTTTATTGAATATAAACATTATTTAGATGAAAAATTTTTCGTTTGAATGTTAAACATATTTAACTTTGTGCAGCTAACATGATATTTTTTTCATTAAATATTTATTTAATTCTTTATAGTTAATATGATTTTTTTTTCATATGATTTTTTTTTTTCATTTAACTCTGCATAATTAATTTGATATATTTTTCATCAAGCATAATACTTGATGAAAAATATGTAGAATTAGATGTTCTGTGTAGAATTAGATGTTTAGCACTTAAGCGAAATAGTTTCATCTAAATAATGATTTTTTTTTCGATTGACTGCATTTAGCATAAAATTTTCTTCTATTGCTATCGATGATCTGCTTTCTACTTTTTAATATTTTGATGTTCCTGTATTGATTTCATCAAATTCTTACTCACAATTCAGTTTTCTTTGTTATTTCGAGAGCGAGTTAACAAACTGCATACGAAGTACTTTTGAAACGTTGATAGTAATACACTTTACATTTATTCAGCATATTTAATTTTTATATTTTTGAAACTTCGACTTTAGAATTTCAAATACTATATTTGGAACTGAAAAAATACATAAATAATAAAATAGATTTTAAACTTTAAAAGTTTTGTTTCTAATATATTTATTATTATTATTTTCTACGATGATCGCTTAATGTAAAGATATGACCCCTATAAAATTTTTATTTAGCCTATGACTCTTCAGCAATAAATCTTTAAAAAAATAAAAGAAAGAAACTGTAAACATCTACAATCGTTTTATTATCTAAAAATTTAAATATCAATCCTAACTTTATTATATATTCACTAAAATTCTTCGATAAATTTTGCATTTGATATATTAGAAAACATTGACACTTTATGTTGACGAAACTCCTAAATAAGCACATTTAATGATGATAATAAATGAATGTTAATTAAACTGAAACACAGAATTTCGATAATAAATATCTATAAATTAATAATTCGATGATGATTTTGCATAATTTACATAAAACGCGATTAACGTAAAAATTAAATGGAGAATTAAAATAAAAATTTTGCAAAATTGCTACAAAACTTGATAATTTTATTATAGTTGATTCGTCCAGAATAATTCAAACATAAATTTTCTAAATAATTTAATTTATTTATACGATTAATAACGTCATCTGTTGCCAATTAAAGATAGAAAGTCGTGTTTATAAATACTCTATGAGGGAATAAAAATCTTATATTCGAGATATGAATAATGACTGTAGGATCATTAATAATTCGGTTATGATTCTTTACTCGTTCTCATTTTTTATTCGCAAGACCATTCCAATTTATAACTTCATAAATTCCATTAATAATTTCATATTTATTTCTATAAATATCCATTAGTATTATTATAATTTAAGAAGGGAAATTATAGTTTCGTAACAAACGGGAAAATATTTACAAAAAAAGCCATATAAACTTAAATAATGTATAAGTGAAAACAAATAATAAATTCTCTGTATAACCAAACATTGAATAATTTCACTTACCTCACTGTTAAAATAGCAAAAAATGAGAGAGACAAGAAACCCCTACGAAAAATTAAATATTCGTGTGATGAAAAACAAAAATTATTTTGTTTTATATAATAAAATGATTTGCATATGTTGCTAAACATAACAAATTTACCTGCAGTCCATCCAAAGTGTAGGTGAAGAAAGTATAAGCTTCAAGAACTTCGCATCTTACAGAATGCGGTCGATAAATAGCGAGAGAAAAATGAAGACCGAATAGTGGTGCTAAAACTAAAGTTGCTCTAACTGCTTTCCTAAAATAGTTTGGAGAAATTTATTTATACGTTTAAATAATCTTAATGACGAACTTTACGAGATACATATTTACTTAACTTACCTGTACTGACTGGGTTCGTTGGCGTGGGTTGCTTGAAGTTTAGTTACCAATACTTGAATAATGTGGCAGAGAAAGACGAAATTCAACTAGAAATGAATGATAAACTGTTAAAAATATACTTATGTGTTTTATAAACTTGTTCGAAAATCATTAATAAGTTACCATTAGACTACATAAATTTGGGACGTTCAGAATCCATTCGTAAGGATCAGCGGGAATAGCCCAACATCTTTAATAAAAATATGTTTTTCTTAAATTAACAATACTTTGGATACACGTAAACATGCAAATGATATTTAAATCCCATTGATAAAAATAGTTTTTCTTACTGTGAATTAGCAAAATGTTCCCTTAAAGCTGCATAAATGGTAACTGGCAAGATGGAGAAACCTAAAGATGCGAGTAGTTTTCTATCATTCTAAAATTCAAATTAAACTGTTCATGATGTATTAAAATTATCAAATAATCTAACTTACCCCAACCTGTCAGATAAAACATAATAATGCTCTTCTGTTCTGCAAATGCAGCCACAATTAATCGATGTAGATAGAATCCCTCGCAAAACATCCACATGTAATTGGTCATTTGGAAATATTTGGTTAAGATTAAAAGGATCTTGCAACCGACCTGCAGAATCAAAAAAATAAATTAATTTTGCATGCACAACTTAAACTCCACATAGAATATCACGATGTTCCTATCATTAAGATACTAATATCTTGGTACACATTGTAAATACTGATTAATAACTTAGACAAGTAAGAAAGGATATCAGTTGTCGTTAAGTTGGCTCTGTAATAATATAATTAAGAGCATAATAAATTGAAATATCGTATATAAGTTAATCGATCAATCCAGATCAAAAAGTTCTTGCTGTTGTTAAACTATCATTTATTAAAAATACAATTTTACGTTTACAACGACAAAAAACAGTCATTTATCACAAAATTCTAAACATTTGCTTCTAACAATATATATATATATATATGCTTGCCATTATTGCTTTTTTAAATATTAACTAACGAAATAAATTGCACTTTTTGTTTACTCATGATAAAATAATAAGTTTAATGTATAAAAACAAGCAGATAGTCTACTATGTCAACCATATAAAATTGAATTGATGTCAGATAAAAATATTACACGCCATCAAAACATTTCTTCGAAACTGTATCTCGCAGACATACACAACTAAAATATTCTAACTTGCAATCATAAAAAAAACAAAAGAAAAAAATTTACAATGCATTTGGAAGAGATCTGGTATATCATAGATCATTAAACATGGAAATCTTTTTTTGTGGAATTCTAACATTACCCTTGTCAGGCGAAGTATAAAACACTCACTCATCTGTCAAAACTTGTCTTATGTCTGAAACTTCAGTAAGATATTTTAAAAACATTAGTCGTCTTTTGGAACCACTTTTTATGGAATTTTTTCCATTATATTCTTCCAGAAAGAAAAGAAAAGTGGTATTAATATTTTGGCACAGTATTTATGATTAAAAGTAAGCCTTTCGTGTCGAAATTTAAAACAAAAAAATCTTTCTAAACTTATGTTTAAAGGTTATTATTGTTTATAATTGATTATGTTAATTTAAAAATTCGTTATTTATAGTTTAGTTAAACTTATTGCGGTTCATTCTTGCTTATAATTTATTACCACCTAAAGAATTTCTGTGTAAAAAATCTTTGGCAAAATATAATTGATCGTTTCTCTTGTGTAGTATGAGTTAGCAATTTGAAAAGCGAGACAAAACATTTTTTATTTATGAATCTTTTTTTATAAAGATTCTTTCATCTCAAATCAATCATTCGAAGCCAGATTTCTAAACCCTTTTGTTATTACTGTAGGTTAAAAAGTTATGAAGTAATAATAATCATTTTGAAGCCCAATAAAAGTATTAGAGGGGAAAAAAAATCATATAAAAATTACAGGCGAATGAACCGTTTCAAAATAGAGTAAGTTAAAAATTTATTAAAATTGATAACAACTTTATCTAGCATTGAATCTTCTATAAAGAAATAACTGCCTACTTCTTAAACGTGTTCTTTATTGTTTGGAATGTTTAAAGGTACTGCATTAAATTATGTATCATCTTCAATGTTGTAATTTCTGTATTGATTGCCATAAAAATGTATCAAATAGTTTCATAGTTATTATAAAGAAATCATAGATGTCTGCAATTTTTAAACAAATAAAACTGAAGAGTTAATTAATTTTATTTCGAATTCGTTACTACAGGTCTGACGATCTTATCGAATTTTATTAAAATTCAATCAAATATTTCAAAAGTTATTAATAAGTAAAAAATTCGGATGTTTGATTGTCCGCCATTTTAAAATTAGAAAGAAGAAGAAATAATTGATATATTCTCGAGATTATGGTTAATTACATGAATTTTATTAGCAAATATCATAAAAATCCAATAAATTAATTCAAGATAAAGTCGGGGAATATGCTGCATTGGGTAATATGCCACAGTGATACAAATAATACACACCAGCATTCTATTATCAAGACAATTTAGGTGGCTCTAAGCATGGGCATGCTATTGGTCGATTTGGAAATGATGACAGTTGACAATCATCTTCGATTCCTCACAATTATCTAATGATTTTTGCATGAAAATCAGATGACTGCTACTAATATGATTATCAAAAGTTTTTGCTGTTATTTTTTTGATTGATTATTATTCAAAATTAAAACTGAGAAGGACGGATGTAAGTAGGGTAAAGGCACTAAAGAGTGTGCAGTCCCAAAGAGCGCGCAGTTCAATTTTTCAACAATTGGTAGCACTGCTTCTTTTGCCACATTTGTAGTTTTGTTCCGTGTGAACTTGTAAACATCTAGCCGAATTTACTGGCAGATATCGTTTATCTT
>WUQG02444019.1:0-13370 GCA_011317285.2 Androctonus mauritanicus
AAAAATTCTGGATTTTAGCCTATTGGAAACTACAATTTCGGATATAATGAAGGCCATGCCACAGGAGGAACATTCAGGAGAGAAGCAGGTGATATTGCCGGAAACAAAGTCGGTTCTTATGGATTAATGGATGCCGATGGAAGAAGAAGAGTGGTCAACTATGTGGCTGATGGAGCGGGATTCCGTGCCACCATTCAAACCAACGAACCAGGAGTAAATCCCACCAAAGATCCCGCTGCAGTAGCTATAAATAAGGGAATGTTAGCTGCACCTTTGGCACTAGCAGGCGCTCCTGCATTGGGATATGCAGCTCCTTTAGGTGCTACTACACTTAGTTATGCACCTGCATTGGGATATGCAGCTCCTTTAGGTGCTACTACACTTAGTTATGCACCTGCATTGGGATATGCAGCTGCACCTTATTACGGTAACTATTTATGGTAACAATTTCTACCATGTAGATTCACAATGAAATAAAATGTTAAGTTTAAACTACATTGTGTCATAAATTCAAATAATGCATGTGCTTCTTTTATCATTTTTAAATAAAACTACGAACAAATGGAAACCATTAAATTGATTTCCGGTAATTTGTCATGTTATGCTAATGATGAATATTTAAACAAGCAGTTTCGGAAAGGATAAAAATCGCTTTATTTACGAACGTGGTCTTTATTTTTCATTTATTTAGAATTTGAAATTCATTGTATTTTTGTGTCCAATTTTAACGTTATTTAATTAACATAGATATAGAACAAACTAGCATAAATGTCACGATGACGTCTTAACCTTGCAACGAGTAACATTATTCTGAAATCACCATTGTTTCGTCATTACGATGTTATTCATCAATGCTGTTTTGTAACATCATTCTGTTACATCATGATGTCATATTGTCGTGACGTAATATTGCATTATATAAGTATATATATATACATTATTGCCAACAGATGGCATTAAGTGTTAAGTAGTACAGATAAGCCATTATTACTTCTGCCAATTATTTACAATATTATAAAATAAAATCTTGATAAAAATCAAATGTCAACCTATAGGATTAAATGATGCAACATCGAAGTGTCCTTTAATAGTAGAATGTCATTATCAAATTTCATGAAATTCACCTAAATTGGTTCAAAAATTATTAGAAGACACACAGAAGAAGCATAATAGTATTCTTTCTTTTTTTTCGGAAAGTAAGATAAAAATATAAATTTCTCATTTTAGTTTGAAGCTTTACCGAATATTTATTATGCTTTTCCTCAATAAATTTTCTACCAAATACTTCTCTACGTCAATAGTATTCGGACAGTCTATCTCGATGATATATGCGTCAGTCGAGAAGTTACATAGCATTTCATCATTTTTAAATTATTTTATATATATAATTACATTTATAAATAATAAATTTTAAAAAAACTTATAGCACTGTTTAATTTTACATTATTTCGGCCGTATTGTCAATACAAGCAAATTTCACGATCAGTCTCAATATAGTGCAGTTATATTATCTATAAATGGAAAAATATAGAATATCATTTTATTTTATAATTATCATATACTATATATATACAGAGATATACCCAAGGAATAGTTAATGGGAGGATATTAATGATAAATTTACCGACTGAACATTTAACTAAATAAAATTTGTCGATATATTGATTTTCAATTGAATATACAAAAATTTATTAAATGATGACGACAATAGTTACTTTTATATAAAAATATAAAGATTTTTGAACTTTATTTTTTCATTGAGTAACCAAGAAAAAATTTCAAAAAGATTTCTCATACAATTCATTATTTGATTAATTAAAAATTTAAAAATATTTTTAAATTAAAGAAAAAAAATTAGAAATGGAACATAATACTGTATAAAGTATTAAAAAGGTAACATAAATGACTGTATAAATGCAAAATACTGTATATAATAAAATAAATGTAAAATTTCTTTTCCATATCTTAGTGGCTATATTCTTAATTAAAATCAAGACTTTTTACAGGAATCATCCATCTTTTTTGTTCCGCCTAATATTCTTATATAATAAATTTAGAAGACTCCGATATATTGCTATTTATTGGAAACCGAAAATAATATTTTTACAGTTATCAATTGCAATTTTCTAAACATTTTGACTCCCACTTGTTACTGCTACCGAAATTTTGGTGTGCTAGATCTCTCGCACTATTGCCCAAAAATTTTAGTGATCAGTTAGTTATCTAGATTTTAGAGGATTTAGCGATAGGAAAATGATATATATTAATAATTAATAATTATCAATCATGTTATCAATAAAGAATATAGTTTTTGTCTTTCAAAATAAAAATAATTTGGTTATTGATGTTATTAATTTTTATTCTAGTATAGTACTTATTATAGAGATATACGTTATACAAATTCAATCCATTCTTGGGTGATTTATTAAATTTTGCTGTAGTTAAAATTTTCAGACTTAATTTTTGAGTGGGGATGTGACGACTTCCCACACCTTGTAAGTCCGCAGATATATATATGCATGTGTATAAATTATAATAATAAGTAGAAGTAATGTATGCTTTTAATATAATACTTTTCTATTTTAACTATAATTTTATATTTTATTTTAATATCGATCATTTATCGTATTTTCTAAATCAGTCTCGAAGAAAGAAATGAAAGTTAAATATTACATTCAGAAGATAATCAAAGAATTAAATAAAATTATTACACAAGTAAAATTAAATAAAAATTTTGTTCAAAACTCATAAAATAATTTTTACATTAAAGCAAAAGTTCTAGTTTTCAATAACAAGAATAGAAAATTCATTTTTTGAAGGGCAATTATATTAATTTTAAGCACATTAAAAATGTTTACAAATATAATTTATAGATATTTATAACTTATATCTATTTTTCAAAATGAATTAAATAACTTATTAAAATATTTTTGAATTATCTCGTTTTATATTTATTCGCTATTGAAGGATTTAAAAAGCTAATTTTTGAATTTCTGAAAGAATTAGCTTATTATTATTATGAATATTTGAAAGAATAATTTTTGAAAGAAACATTTATAAAGCTGATTTTTGTATTTAAATATATAGCAATGCAATTTCTCTTAAATATTTCAAGCTAAAATTAGTTCATCCTAAAAAAAACAACAACAACAAAAAAAAAAAAAACAAATTTATGCAAAAATCAGAATATAATTAAGTCTAAATATGTCCTCAAACGGAAAGAATATACAGAAATATAAATATTGACACTATCCTGTTTATGTGAGGAATATGTTTTTAAATAGGCTACTGTACTGTATTTTCTCCATAAATTTACATACTGTAGAATCTCAAAAATTCGTCTTCCATAAGAAGATATTTTTCAGCATATCACTTTAATCTTTTATTCAATTATTTGAATAGGAAGTTAAAATTCAATACAATATTACATCAAGAATTAAGAATGAATATGTAAAAAATTATTTGATGATTGCATGTTTCTGTAAATTTTATTGGTTTAGCATTATTATGCGCGTATTTTATGGAATTGTAATATGAAATAATTGATATAATAATTTTAAACAATAAAAATATCTTATATATTGTTTATAAAACTGTTTTATTTTGATTACGATTTATAACTTATATATTTATGCAATAAATAAATATTGCATAAATATATAAGTTTTAATTTATTTATTATGATTTTTTCGTAATAATAATTTATATTAAAGATTTAGAATATTTTAATGAAGACTACCTGGACAATGAGAGAATTTTTTTTGAAATATTTATTATAAAAAATATGAATTAGCTAACACGTCGTGACCTACATGATATGCATATTTTACATAAAGAACAAGTTAATATTATAATGAATTAAAAAAATCGATCATTGAAGTCTTAAAAAACTAGCATGATTTAATAGGCTATTTACATTCTAATTATGTCTTTAGGATAATTAGAATAACAGCATTGCATATGTTATATCTCAAAATAAAATTGTTTCAAAATATAGAATATCTTAGTATAAAAATCAACATTAATTAATGTATCAGAATTATTATTGGATGAATTTCTAACCTTCGTTTTAACATTCATTGTGCTCAATATTATAGAAAATTTTAACTTACTTACCTTGAAGAGTGTTTTAAATTAGGTCAATTTTATAGATGATTTCCTAAATGCCACACCTTTAATAATGTAGAATTTTTAAAACAATTGGATTTTTTTTTAAATTATAGGAATAGTAAATGCAATTAAAAGTTAGCATAATGTAGAAGACGCTTAATCGAAAATTATCCGATCATATTTTGTAGAAAATAATTCTTTTAGATTAGAAATTTATTACATTTGCCGAAGAGCAAGCTAAATATCACGTGAAGTTGAGAAATTTTTTCATAATATTTTAAATATAGTTTTGCTAATAAAGGTGGTTTCACATAGCCAGCGACAGCGATTTGCTATGCGTTAAAATCAGCGAGTTGGGGTTCTGAGATAAAAGTAGCGACTAAATTATAGCTGCGATAAAGTTATACTTATCACAATAACAGCGAATTTTCTAGCTATAAACCAATCCTATAAGCTGGCAACGTGTCTGTACGATTAAATCAATAAGGCGAAACGTCAGGTTTTATTTGAAATATAAGTCGATACTTGTATCGATATTAACAATTTATTCTTATATTGACGAAGAATGTTTAAACAGAGAAAATGATGGGTTCATCCAGCGTGGAGAAATGTGACGAAATCTAAATTGGCTTTACTACTCTTTAAAAATCGCTAATTTTCAGCGAAAACATCCAATCGGATTAGATATGTGCGAGAATGTCGTTTCTCGCCAGATTATAGCTATTCTACGAATATCGCTGACACGCGCGATAACATCGTGATAGCGTCTGAGACAAAATGACGACGATAATCGCATGTTTCTTCTCGCTTCTCGCAAAATCGCTGGCTACGTGAAACCGCCTTTAGATTGAGTATATTTATCGCGCTTACTTTATAAATCTTATTAAAATAAATATATAGATCATTCTGATAAGAACCTTACCTTTATTCAAAAGTTGTTCATAATCAAGATGATTTAATTGTAAATTCATGTTTGAAAAGACATCACTTATATTCTCTTTTAAATAATTTAATGTAATATTTATGACATTCTGTAGATCTAATCGCTGTTTTGTAGTCTGATAAAATCCTAAAAATCAATTCTCTACTATAATTAATGAAAATTTTTTATATATTTTTATTCAATAAACTAAAAATGCTTCTTTCTTTCTGAAGTGAATGGCAAAAATAAGGTATACTAACCGATTTTAGCGATTCTTGATACATTTTCATTATTAACTGATGCAACCAAAAGCAGTATTAGTATAAAGCTACATGAAAGCATTGTAATTTTAAATGCCGCTTCTTCTTGCTTAATTCTAGCGTTTAAGTTATATTCTGCTCTTATTTAAACGGAAAATTGAGATAATAAAAAAAAAATTTTTTTTGATATTAAATAAAAATATGGAATTTTACTTACAGTTACGACACTGTTAATCTAATCTAAGTACCAAGTGAGAGATTTGACTGTTCCCTTGATGGATTTCCAGACTTGCGCTAAACATGCTTATTAGTTGTCATGCCAACATTCTTCATTCATATAACAGAATATTTGAAAGAAAGATCGTTATATTTTATCTAACATAACTTTTAGTTGAAATTTTTAAACTAGAAATACACCTTTTGAGTGATCTATCTAAAAAAGACACAGGACATCCTACATAACATTAGGATAAAATTGAAACAGTTTAATTTATTTTTAAAAATTAAAATGTTTGTTTGCATGACATCAAAATCTTTATATAAATATATTTGATTAATTATATATACTAGGCTACTTAATTAATTTTAAATTTAAGAAAAATAAGTATGTAAAAAAAATTTTAACGATTGTAATTATTTTTATTATTTGTAATTATTTTTATTTTTATTGGATATAATAATAAAAATAATTTTGTTTTCATAATAAAAAAATAGTAAAAAATTTTTAAATCACATAGAAATAAACACAAAACTATAATTGGTTGTATTTAGTTTTACATTTAGAAATTTAGAAAAATTGTAGTTTTATGATTAAATTTATTTAAAATTAGAATTGCATTATTCTTATTAGAAGCTGTAATAAATTATCTGATATAAATCTATACAGAAATTTAGTTATTTTTTTTCTGAAAAGTCATTGCTTTGTGGAGTATCTCACAAGAATTTATATTCACATATTTTTAATATTATAAAGACGACTGGTGACTAAAGGTCAGAACTTTGAGATCCTTTAGCACACTGGTCTGAAACTCAAATTGCGTGCGAGCCGAAAGCGCAATTCGAAAGGAAAGGACCAAATATTTTAAAACAAAATTACAATGAAAGGAAACTACTGTATTTTACTGATACAATAGTCATTGGTAGCATAGCGCAGGATGAATACAGTACGCTTTAAAACTTTACATTGTTATTTTATAAACGTTAAATTTAATAATTTTCCCACTGTAATATGTATTTAAGCAAATTGCTAAACATCTTGGCGGACCGTGCAAAATTGCTTTGCAGGCCGGATTCGGCCCGCGGGTCGCTAGCTTGAGACTACTGCTATAGCAGATGTATGTCTGAGCAAAATTAAGCCATATAAGTCCAATTCTGAACGAATTCCGAGACATAACTTGTTTATTGTTAAAAGAAGTTTATAGTGAAGCAGAGCTATGTTTATTAGTATTTAGCCACTTAGATTTCCAGACCTAAGCCATTTAGATTGTTTTTATGAGGACGAATGAAAGCATTTGTCTACTATAGAAGGGTAGAAATAAAACGAGCATTGATTGACGCATTAGGGAATGCCGCAGAACATTAATCAAGAAAAAACGCAACGAATTAAAACAAAATATTTGCGCGATTCACGCAGGTGTTATTTATAACATATTGAAACATGATGGCATTCTTGAACACCTATTATAAATATCTAATATTAAGTCAATCCTTTCACCGATAGGACGAGAACTTCTCGTGTTCGGACTTGGTGACACAAACTGCCAAAATAGTAAAAATTCTCATCACAAAATAAGCTTCATTAAGGTCAGATTTTATTTAAAATGTGAAAAATCATTAATCAATTTTTGGTTGCTTTTATTTTTTCTTTCCGATTATCAAAAATTAATTACTTATTTCGTATTATTTTATACTAGAAAAGAGATTAATTGCTTAACAAAATTAAATTATTTTTCTAGAAACATCTTCAATATTAATACATGTTTTTCAGTAAATCAATTATAAACAATGGCAAATTAATAAATTTGAGAAACTGTCTCAATTTTAAAGTTTATTAAAGCAAATATTTCGATTAAATATTATACCAAAGCGACGCCTTCGTCGCGGCGTCTCCGCCTGTTCCAATGCGCCACGTCGCGACGCGACGATATACGGGTGTACGTATTCCCTAAATTCTTATAATTATCGAATTAATTAATATACGATACAAAATTAAATTATATCATAAATTGAGATTGTAATTGACGGAACATATTTTCAAATTAACATTATTAATTTTTCGGCGTGTCTTAATATTTATATTAAATGTTGTTTTATTTTGAAATAAATTATATACCAGCACTCTGATTTGTATAACTATAATATAATAAGGCAATTAAAAATAAAATCCAATTTTTAAAAAAAACGACTTTTATAAGGCAACCAATAAAATTCTGTCGAATTTTCCATGTGCTTCCCACACCGTTTGTTCAGAGCAGTTGGATCAGAGGTGAGATAGATAAGAGGCAGGTAACATGTTAGTGAGTGTTTCTTTTTGTAGCAGACGTGTATTGGTCATCACAGTTAAACGGGAACATCAGTGAGAGCGGATTAAACATTGGAATCCCAAACAGTGTTATCCTGGCCTGTATGCTATATGAATTTAAACAGGGAACGAACGCTAATGCAGAGGGAAGAAAAATATGCCAGGCATTGGTAGGGATGTGGTAAATGAGCGGACAGTACAATGGTGGTTTAAGAATGGTGGACGGCGATGAATCCCTCCAGGACACAACATGTATAGGACGTCCACAAGCCATAAAAAACGAGGTACTCAATGCTGCTATTGAGACTAATGGAAGTCAAACATATAAAGTATTGGGAGAAGAATTTATTTACAATGTGGTAACCATTCGACAACACCTCAATCAGAAAACGAATTTTATCATTGGGAAATAATATAAAATGGGGCGATGTATTGACTGCTGCTCAGAAAGCGACAACGAGTAAATGCCTATGTTTTTTGCTGCCTCGTTAAAGGAAGGATCTGTTTCTGGATAGAGAACTGACATGTGACGAAAAATGGGTTCTTTACGATACTCCACGGCGCAATCGTTATTGATTAACACCGCATAAACCCTCTCTCAAACAACAAAAAACCACCACTGCATTAGTAAAAGCTTATGTTCTGTATTTGGTGACTGTTCGGGATATCGTGCATTGTAAACTGCTGCCACCTGGCCAGGAAATCAATGGAATTGTGTACTCGCAACAATTGATACGTGTGCATGAAAAACTGAAAATCGTGAAGCCAGCGCTTGTGAATTGCAGAGGTTTCATTCTGTTAAAGGGCAATAAAAGCCACATGTTGCTAAGGTCACCGTGACACCATTATCCAACTTGGTTTGGAAACACTAATGCATCCTCCGTATTCCCCTGACATTGCACCTTCGAATTATCATTTGTTTCGTTCGTTAAACAAGCTATCTGCGAAGATGACAGTTCCGAATCCTCGAAAAGATGATACACGCAACTGGACTTCTTTAATTAACATTCCCCTAAGTTCTATTACCATGGGAAATATAGTCTGCCCGAGAATTGGAGATCATTACTGCTGAAGGAGATTATTTTTATTATCCAAGTACTTCTTACTATATGTTATTGCATTTCTTTTTGTAGAATCAAAGTCCGACAGAACTTTATTGCTTGTTTTATATTTTTCTTATAATGTATCTCAATTTTTGTTAGAGGAATTGAAGCAAATTTGTCATAAAATAAACTTGTTGATTTACTCTCTTGTCATTTTTACACTTCATTGATGTAAAAAATTATAATAACGAAAACAGTTCACTTTTTTTGCTTTTGATATAAACTTAAATGTCATAGATGTACAGGGTGTTCCGAAATTTTTATTTTGTGTTTCAAAATTAACTATTTTGGTAGATTAAAAAAAAATTTCATGCTTACTTTTGCAACTCAATTATGATTACAAAAAAGATTTATTCATAAAATCAACAATAAAAAAAAGAGAGTTATAAATTCTATGCCAAAACTTTATCCAAATTTTCAACATGTGCTCATCCATATCCCTGCAAGTTTCAAATCTATCCTTCCTTCATGAAGATTATTTCTTTTTTATGAAGGAAATATACTAAGCCAAAGTTTCAGAATGTGTTTCGCAGTGCTAAAGCTGATGCTACGAACATAACAAATTGGAGAATTCTATACTAAATTTAGTGTATCATTTTCTAATAACAAAAATCACGAATACTATAAAATTCATTATATTTCTTCTAAAATTAAATAGGAATAATTTAATTATTATATTTGTTTAATATTTTTAAATTAATGATAAATTACAGATGTGCTGTAAACATAATCGTTCCTAATCCTCCGTACAGGGAAAAAGCTATTTTATAAGTATAGGGGTACATTATAAATATAGATTAGCTACTTTACAAGTAAAAATATGAAGAGTCAAGTGGTTTCATTAGAAAAATGCTAAAAAAAAAAACAACATTGGTTCTTTATTTTATTATCGAAATATAGGAATCGAACATGACATTTTAACTTGTGTGAAAGTTAGGAAAAAATAGGAGAAAAAGCTTTATTATATTGCAACATAATGTTTATTACGTTTAATCAATAAATTTAAAATTAAGAATCACGACTTAAGACATCATTTACAGATTCCTTAAACTGATCCCATAGTTCTTTCAAATCTTCTTTGTACGGCTTCAAAAATTCCAATGCTTCTAATGCAACTTCTTTACTAACATTTTTGTGATGTTCAATAAACTACGAAAAAAATATTTATTTAAAACTTTTGAGGAAAATTTTCAAAATTCATTAAAATAAAATTTTACGAAATTCAAAACTCTATCTTAATATGTACTCTACCTCTTTCGCTATCATTTTCAATTTAGCAACTTTATCTTTAGCGTTCTCAAGACCAGTGCCAACTTTGTCTTTAAGCCACTCAAAGAATGCCAAATACTTTTCTTTGAAATCTAAACCAATTTTCTTTAAGTAGTCCTTCATTTTCTCCCAAAGTTCCTTCAGTGATCGTGTCTCTTTATTTTCTACAAGTTCATCTAAGAATTTCTTCAAAGCTTGCTTTCCGTGTTCAACCAACTCTTGAATAAGTACTTTTGCTGCCTAAATACACAAAATAACAACTATTATTTTATTGCTATCAATATATACGAAATGCTTCTCATATGAAAACTGAACATACCTCCTTATGATCCTTAAATTTTTCTTTAATAAGCTCCTTGATCTTTTCGATATCCAAGTGCTCTTTCAGTTTTTCTATCAACTATTTATATTAATAATTTTCAAGTTAGTTACAAAATCAAATACGAAGAATTGCAAAAATGCTATTTATAGTAATTTACTTTCTCTCTTAACTCCCTAAGTTTATCAATAAGACTGAATTCAGCATGTGCCAATTCATAAGCATCATCCAATGATCTTCTGTGTTTACCCAATTTATCTTGAAGTTTTCTCAAGAACTCTTTATAAGTTTTTTTTATTTTTTCTAAAAGTTCCTTGCCTTTCTCACGAAATTCACTTCCTTTTTCTTTTAGTTTTTCTTTTAATTCCTTAAACTGTTTCCGAAATTCATATTAGTAAATAGCTGGTTGAAGATGTTTTGTATTTCATTGCATTGTATGAAATATTACCTTTTCCTTTAACTCATCCTTAATATCCTTTCCTTCTTCTACAATCTCTTTTATTTTCTCGATGATACTATCCAAATGATCTCTCAATTCATCCGTTGTTTTATCTTCAACATAAGCTTCAAATCTTCAGACAAAAATTTATTATTTGGAGTTATTTATTATTTAAAAATTTAAAATTTAATATTCTCTTAACTTACTCATCGAGTTCCTCAGAATAAGGCAGATTCAATGCACTTCTCAAAGAAGGTGCTTTCTTCAAACCTTCTTTAAAGCTTTCTAGTATTTCATGATGAGTCTGATGCAGAGCTATAAAATCAGAAATTTTATATTAATTATCAGTGTTTTTATAATAAATTTAAAAGTTTACTTGATAATGAATAGGAATCTTACTTTCTTCGAAACTTGCAGCTGCTAGCCCAAATAGAAAAATCAAGAGTACGAATCTCATGATCTGAAAAATAAATTCTTTTTTATTTTGAATGCAGAATTACTTATTTATGAAAATTAAAAAAAGGTATTGCATAGAGAAACGCTAAATAAAAAGTGAACTAAATTAAATAGTATTGTGAAAACCGCCAGAAATAAATTATTATTGAGAAATAAGTATAAGTTACTTCACTTAATTGTTTTATTAATAAAATAAAGTTAATTGAAGCCTTACCCCACTGTATTTCAGGAATACTGAAGAACAGTGATGCCATTCTAATCTATTTCATTTATATATATTTCGTGTGCGGAAATTAGATAAACTTATGATGATAAAAATATGATGAAGGTGAACTTATCTGCTGAATTTTATTATATAAAATATTTCCCATGTGATTATATATATACAGCAAGTGATGATTTTCCCATGCATTTTCGCATATATCCTCTTTTCTAATCTAATATTGATAAACTATATGAAATTAGAAAATAATTTTTTATATCAATTCAATTAAGTTTTCATTCTTGAGTAAATTTATTAATTTAAATTTATAAGTTTCATGTTTCTATTTTTCTCATAAATTATATCATTATATTCTTTGCATTAATTTCGAAATATATTTATCATGTATAGTGAGTGCTATGTATAAATTTTTGCCTGGAGGTAAATACGAAATCAAATTAATTAATGAAATATGTTTGTTTTATTATTTCTATTGTTTTTTGCTGATTTTTGTTTAAACACGCATTATTTTATATATTGTATTTAATTATTGTTAAAATAAAATATATAAAAAGTATGGTATACTCTCAATATCGGATTTAGGGGGGTTAAGTCAGGCAGTTGCGCTGGGCACCAAAGAAGGAATTGAATAAATTTGAAGTGATCGTTTCAATATTCATTCCTACTTTTCAAAAAAAAAAAAAAAAAAATATATATATATATAATAATAGCGTTCTTCTTCGTGTCATCTCACTTTCATGTGAATTTGAAGTGATCGTTTCCTCTCACTTTCATTTGAATGAAAATGAGATGAAATTATTTCTTTGACTAAGAATTTGGGTTTGATAAAAATACAAAAATGCATTTTTAAATTGATATCCAATTCTTTGATGTATTTTTCAATTGAAAAGACATTTTTTGCTTCGTTAATTTTTTAATTTAAATAAAATAAATTGAACACTGATTATCTTTTCTGTTTGTTTTCTAAATAATTTTTTCTACTTTAACTAAATTAAAAAGATTTTCACAATGATAATAATAAGAGTTAGAATTGGTATGATCAGTTCCCTTAACTGCATAATCAGCTCTGCAAAACTTCTATCTCTGGCCATTTTTATTTGGACCATTCTCGAATTGGCCATTGATGGTCGGCCTCATGGCCAACTGACTGGCCAAAGTCAGAAATAATCCTACATTCTCGTATATTTCGGGCTTTGGCCAAATCTAGAAGTGTCCAGATACTTCGCGAATTGGCTAGACGTCGGGCATTAGCGGTAGCATATATACGTTATTTCATTCAGACTGGATAATATTTATCCAGGATATTGTCCCAAAATTAGTAAAGTATCTCACTCATATTAAACTGATAATATTTATCCGATATCAATAATTTTCAATAAGATTACTCCTCCAGTGTGACTTAATAGCATATATGAGTTTTTATCGAAATCAGATAACAAATAAGTCCATTTCATCTATCGTACTGACAAAAATATGAAAGACGTAAGCCATATACCTTTTTATTCCACTTAGGATTGGAAGATATAAAAATTACGTAAAGGTGCGTTTACACGCACCTTTACGTAATTTTTATATCTACACGAAGCGTATGCAGCCGACATTTTGTCGCGCGCATACTAGCGTTGCTGGCAGCAAATGCATTTACACGAAGCGTATTCGTGCGGATGCGGCAGAAGTGTGTGAAGTTTGAGAGCATGCGCACTTTGATACATTTTCCAAGAAGTTTGATACACTTCCTTCAATAGTCC
>WUQG02444030.1:0-13370 GCA_011317285.2 Androctonus mauritanicus
TTTGCCTCCAAATCTGCCGACTTCTACAAAGATAGGATTAAATAACTGTTCCACAGTGAGAAGTGTGTGGCCCTCGGAGGTAGATATATAAAGAAAGAGTTGGAAGACAAATTTTAGATCCCTAGTACATCTGCATCATAAGTGTAAGAACTTTTTGGCCTCCCTCATATGCGGATGAATTTGGAATATTCCAAATTCAGCCTTATAAATGTGAAAAACCTAAAATCCGGAAAATTTCCACTTTTTTTTGCCATTTTGGGAAGTAGTGAAAATGAGAGTTATAACTCATTTTCACCACTTCCCAACACAAATATCAATTTTTTTGCGTTAATTTTCCTCACCGAAAATATTCCAAATATCAGAAAAAAATTTTGTACTAAAGATAATTAAATTACTATTTTTGCTTCACCAGAGTCCATAAAATAAATTTCATTCGTGTTTTTTGATACTTTATTTTTAGTATGGAAAAAAGAAAAACATATGCGGCGGAACCAGGAGGAACTTATCAAGTACAAACTGGCAGAATTCCAAATTCGCATATGCAAATGATAGACATATCAAATTTTTAATTAATTCCAAAATTTAAATACGATAAAAACATTTTACGTGAATATAATTCCGAAATTTCTAGATCGAATTACATGTTGGGGGGAAAAAATGAATAGTAGCAGTTATCAAGAATTATTTTCATTGCATCATGGTACAAGTGCTGATCGCGTGTTAAAATTAGGTTAAAAGTGAGCTTGAAGATTTGAATATCAAAACAGTTTTAACGAGATAAAATAAATATTTATGAATATTTATGTCGGATTTATATTACGTTCGTAAATCGCAGAATATTTATACAAAGAGACACTTGAAAACTAATATGTATTAAAAAAAAAAAAAAACATAAATATTAAAAAACTGAAATAAAATCGTATAAATCTATGATTTTACATATAAAATTTTCCGATTTGCATCGAAAAATTGTTTGAATGCTTAAAATATATACTTATGTAAAATGTTATTAATCTATCTATAATTTCTAAAGGAAAATAGATTTTCATTATATCATTATGACTTTCTGTATGTTTTCCTTTAATAACTTTTGAATCACTTATTAAATTTTTATAAAATTTTGTATAAACATTTTACCATTAATTTTATCCTAGATTTCATGTTTTTATTTAGATAATTTCAAATTTTTAAAGATGGCAGACGTTCAAACTTCTAATGCTTTCTTTTAATAATTTTTGAATATTTTGGTGGATTTTTAAGAAATTCAATAGAAAATTCGTGATAATTTTAATTTAGTATATGCAATCTTTGCAAAATTGATAAGTTTCGCAAAAATGGGGTTAAATTTATTCAAAACTGCTTGCAATCGTAAAGATTTTGCATGGAAGAAAAATTCGATTTAAGACAATTCAAATGATCAAAAGTAGACTATGCAAGAAATCTGATGACATTAGTTGTCTAGGAATATAAAACAATTGCAAAAGAAGTACAAAAATTGAAAAAAAACATATGTATTGAATAAGCATAAAAAAGTTAAGTAGCTGGTAAGTTCTTGAAGCTTCTATAATGATGATTTCTTTCGTTAAAGACGTTAATGAAGGTGATCTACAATACAGAATGCTGAGATTGTGATAAAATAAAATTTTATTCGTAAAAGCTTAATCAACTTAACGAAAACAAGCGTATTCACGCAAGTATCAAGTAGTTAATATGCTTTGAATCGCCTGGCAGAATTATTCTGTCATAGAAAACATCTAGATGACAAATTTTACTGATTTAATAAATTCTATTTATTAATTTACTAAACAATTAATAATGAGAAATTAACTGTTCGATTTAAATCACAATGCTTTCAAACTATTGTATTAATTTTCGTCAATCGGATGCCAGCGTAAGTTTATTAATTTGCTGTTTTGAATGATGATGTGTGATGAATATGGAAAGAATGAGAAGAACAGAAACTTAATATATTCTGACAAAAGAAAACTATTGATTGGAATGCGATATCGATTCTTATCCTATAGGATTTTTCTATTGTCGGTGCTTAAGAATCAATAAGTTTATTTCTATCCAATCTAAATTAAAAGTAGTAGAGTTATAGAACGATGTTTGCGAATATTTTTATTTTAAAACTAGTAAAAATAGTAAACATAAAAAGAATAAAAATTAGTCTAGAGCCAAATCTAGCGTTCTAGCGTAGAAAGTATATTTTTGAATTTAAAAACAAGCAGTTTTGTAAAGAATTGGTCACTTAATTCTCTTGAAATTCTAATATTTTGGAATTTTTATAAATTTAGAGTTAATAGTTATAGTTTTCTATCGAATTTCATAAAAAATATCGAATAATTCAAAACTATTTTAAGAAAAACTCTTAGAAGTTTTGAACCTCGCCATTTTTGAAAGATTGAAAATATAATGTTATCTAATATTTTACCAAAATCATCTTTTATGGTGCCATCATTAAGCTATATTTTATAAAATATCTACCGTTTAATTAAAAAGATATTTGAGAACACCTCAGGAGTTTTTAATGTCCGCCATTTTTAAATGACCGAACTAATGGTTACCATTTATAACAGTCATAAAAATCTGTTAATTAGTTAAAAAGTTATGCCTTATTATTCGGTTTAAAGTACGATTTATGGATATATATCAAAAGTTTTGAAGGAAAATAAAGAAACCGAACAAAAATAGGACAAAATTTATCTTACGAATTAAAACGAGGAAAGCTTTCGCAACTTATTTTTCCTTACTACATCTTGCTTATGTATGACAAAAATAAAATTATTCATGCGATTCTTTCGGCATTCTATATTGTTGTTTATATAGAACGTGGATATTTATCGTCTTTAAGTATACACCAGAAATATTATAATTCAGTATAATCATAGCGGAACAAAGAGATGAAAATAAAGATTGAAAGTTAGAATTTATATTTTTATCGATTTTTCCCCCCTCTAACAGGTTTCCTTCAACCAGCAAGAGTAATACGAATCCAGTGGAGGATCATTCGATCGCTGGATATTGTTTTACGATGTAATATCGCCACGTAACAAAAGTATATAAAGTGTATTTCCTAAGATGAAAGTATCACTTTCTACTTTATTTATTTATGCTTATAAATTTATCAGAGTAGTTAACCTATAAAATTGTAACTTATTCGTATTAAATAAGTAAAAATTCTCGTATGCAAGTGGGCCATAACGAACTGGAAAATCTCACTGTAACTGCTTTCGAGTAGGCACGTTTATAATGTCTTGATGTTACTTCAAATAAATTTGATATAAAATTTATAAAACTGCTAATAAATTTATTTTTACTCTGAGATAAGTTCTGTAATTTTCCGTTGAATAACTAAAGCAAATTTAAACACGTTTATGCAGATTTATGATAAAATGTTGGAAGTAATAAGTTTACATTTCTTAAATGCACTTTAAAGCAATATTTTTCTGTTTTTCTTTATAAAACTGCATACTAAAGTGAGCATAAAAAAATAGCATTATTCAGAGTGATTCTATAAAACGCTAACACGTCTCAATCGAGTTAAAACTGCAAAGTCTATTAAACATGAAAACAAAGCTCAGAGTAGGAGAATTTGTTTAAGTTTCCGCATATATTCACTCACAATAAAACGTAAATAAAGTCTAATTTCTGATATGAAGCTTGTTTTACGTTCATGAACTTAGACATGAGTAGCGATAACGCGGATTTAATGATATACAAAGTCTATTAACAATTAGGATAAACGTTATCACAAACAGCTGAAGACAGATGGCACATAGCGATAAAATTTGGTATACACAGCAGCAGCGCAGACAAAAATTTAGCAAGGGAAGGCAAAAAAAAAAAAAAAAAAATTAAGAAATATCGAATGCTGTTTGAATAAATTGCAAAGCAAAAATATACAGAATTGTATGATTTTATAGTTTAAATTTATAATTATACGGTAACTGGCTTAAGTTTACTTTTTACACTTGCATATAAATACATTTTTATTGTTAAAAAATGGATATTAGTGGCAGCAAAGAGATGCAATTGCTCCTTTGTATTGATAGATCTCTTACAAGTTAGATCTATCAATGCAGTCTCTTAGATCATCAATGCATCTAAGAAATGCATTGATGATCTAAGAGATCTATCAGTCTATCTATCTATCTATCTATCTATCTATCTATCATCATGCATCTAAGAGATGCATTGATGATCCAAGAGATTGCATGATAGATCATCAATGCATCTATAGAGATTGATATGCAGTACACAAAAACATATTGTAGGTCGAATAATATATTTTCGATACATCGTAAACGAATGTAAGAATGAGAAAAAAAATTACAGACAAGATGATAACATAATAAAAATATTTAAACATCGCGAAGAATTTTTTCGTATTAATCGATTATTATGCAATTTAGAGATATGGTTATCATTAAATAATTTAAACATAAGGTTTTCACACTAAGTTAATACTCTATTTTATTTTTTTTAATAAATAGTAATGACTATATTACCAGTTATTACTATTAACAACTTAAACTTTGTAAAAATACAGATGTTTCTTAAAAGTATGACTTTTTAACATCTCAATGTTTATTTATTCTGCTTACAATGCATTGAAAAACTATTTTTCGATTTATTTTTTATTTTTATAAAAAAAAACTGAAAGAGATTTATTGTTATGTTATAGGTCTTTTTGTTTCGTAGGAAAGTATGAAGTTACATGTTAAGATGATACTTTGTAAACTATTGCTGTCTTCGCAATAGTTTTTATTGTCGTTCTTACGTTACAGCTTTTTTATATATTACGGAGATAGTTAATTATTACAGGTGATAATCAAGAATTATTGCACACAAAATTAATTAAAAAATTAATAACCTTTCTCTCATAATCCAACTTACTGTTAAGTCCATTTGTTATTAATTTATTATCATAACTTTCTGTATATTTTTGCGCTTAAAAAGATGTTTTGGGTGGTTCTCAAAAGTGTTCCATCTATATTATATTCGCTTATAAACAGGAAAATTGTTTATTCATTATTTATGAGTCATTCTGTTTAGACAGTGTTTTCTAATCTTTTCTGATTAGAACTATGTGATGTCACTGATGACTCCAACCATAACATTGACAGCCTTAGTTATGGTATTTTTTAATTATCTCATTATAGCGGTGGTGGTCAACCTATGTTCTCAGAACCCCCGAGGGTCTGCAGAGATAGTAACCAGCTGTATGTGGCATTTGAAAAGTGATAATTCATTAATAAACTGGAAATAATTAATAGTTTACTTTATATTATCTTATAATCGACGGAGGGATTTGAGAAAACGGATTATTTATTATTTTGATAGCTAAAATCACATAAAATCACGCTGCCTAAAAAAAAGCGATAAAATAATCATTAAAAAAAAAGCGATAATGGTGTGAACCAAGTTACTAGAGAACATTCTATTTTGAGTTATTGATGGTGAGAAAGTTGGGAATCGAATCATTAAAGATACTAAGTTTAGTCATTCATTAGTAATCAACGTGACTCACGGAAGAAAGTTAAAATTTTAAGCGAGCGCGATGAAGTATAACTAAAAACAGGTATGATGCACTTGACATTCTTATATGAGTAACAGAACCTGATGAATTATCCGTTGCAATGATACTAATTGTTGAATAAAATCGCATATTTTCCATTAATGCGCCATTCATGTTTTTAATTTATTACATGAGTCTAATATTCGATAAATAATCCCCTACTTCCCGAATACGATCGCTTCTTTTTTAATGATTAAAGATGCAGGATTAAAATATCGTATCAAAGATATCTTCAATGGCATACTGTCTACCGAATTTCGTATAAGTTAATCAATTAATTCAAAAGTTATTAAAGAGAAACTCGAGAATTGTTTGAATGTCCACCATTTTTATACGACTGAAATTACAGAATTATCTGGAATTATTTTAAGGTTATCTTTAGCAGCAAAGCTTTCTTACCGAATTTCGTTGCAATTTATCAAAATAATTCAAAAGTTATTAAAGAAAAACTTCATAAGTTTAAATATATTCGGTAATAAGATTGAAGATACAGAGATAATTGATATCTCATTAAGGTTACATTCAATAGCACGCCATTCTGTTAAATTTCATAAAAAAAAGTTTAAAAAATTTGATAGTTAATTCGAAAGATATTTAGAAATTATTTCTGTCTACCAAATTTAATAAAAATATATTAATTTATTCAAACGTTATCATCGAAGGATTTTGTAAACAGTGCGTTGTTTGTTTGCAAGTCTACTCCCCTTAAATAATAATTAATTAATAAATCTTACGCTCTTTAAAAAAAAACAGATTAAAATTATGTAAAATTCATTAAATAAAATTCTTACATACTGATCTAACAGAATTGACTCCTTTTTTTTTTTATCAAAGCTAGTAGTGGCTTGATCTTCACGTAATATGGTGATAACCAGTCTGCTGTAAGCAAGAGTTATCGATAACTGAAAATAATTGAAAAAAATTATATATTTTAAATTTAATTACATTCACAGAACAAATTAATTATGTAATCTTGGCACGATCTTGCCCTGATTTAATACAAAAAGCATTTTACTCTACCAAGGATTCATACTTCTTAAAAATCCTGAAGAATTATGAATCGTTGGTAGAGTAAAATGCTTCTTAGAAGAGTCGAATGGGTTTGAAAGATTGCATTTAAATATACTTTTTTTTTTTAAATCAATATATCAATATATCCATTAAGGAGAATTTTATGACTTAAACAAATTCATAACGCAGTGCAGTATTTCTATAAATATTTTAAATCTATAAATGTGTATGGATAATTATTATCCATACACATTCATAAGTTTAAAATATTTATAGAAATAAGTTGGATAATAATTATCGAAAACAAAAAAAAAAAGGAACATTTGTTATTTAATTTTATTTCATCCTTACGGATAGGTAATAATTAATTTTCTTCCAATTAATCAGACTTATCGTGTTTAAAAAATTTTATTCCCATTAATAATATCAGTTCATCCCAAAAGTAATGTCTTTTGTTTTATATTGCACTTGTTCAAACAAGTCTCAGCTTGTCTAAACATGAATTTTTAAAGCTTTCACAAACTTGGAAGAGCGTTATTGATTCAGATGAAGAATATATACTTGATTAAATTAGCGAGTGATTTATCTTTTATATCCTTTCAAAACTCAGTGCTAAAAACGATCTAATTTTTTGGATGACCTGATTGAACCATAGATTGAAAGATTTACTGTAAAGATGTATTGATTGTGCAATGTGATCTGCTATAGTTTGATTAATTTATGTACAGTATTTATGCTGATGGCATCATATTGCCAAGACTGACGAGAGGGGGGATGATGGAGTAAAATTTCCAAGGCCCGAGATTCACATGGGCCCCGGACTTCATCCCATAATTTGTTTTTTTTTTTAAAGCGCTAATTAACCGTAGAAAGACAGTGCTGAAAATTAGAGCTCGAAGCAGGGTAATAAATTTTCCTAACCTTATAACTTTAAAAATACATATTAAAATTGAGATTTTCTAAAGGAAATTTTTCCCTCGGGTCCAGCGACGTCTCTCTCGACGTCCCTGCGTATGCCCGTTGACGTCAATAATACACCATGAATAAATATCTTATTTAAAGTGATTTTAAAATAACTGAAGGTAATTTAAGGGAAAAAAAAACGTATTCGGAATCCAAAAAATTCAATTTGCACTCGAGCTATGCGAAATTTCAGTTTCACTAACTTTACTAGACGACAACAGTGTGTATGGCTCCGATAAGACATTGATTGTGCTTCTAACGCCATTCAGCCCATTCCTCATAATAAATCACTGATAAGCATTTATCAGTTAGCTCTATGGGTTCAGTTTTTCAAGTTGGCTGCTGATAAAGCGCACAACGAGAACAGATATTGCATATACAAAGATATTGCCTTTAGTGAGAAAACGATTCCAGAAGTGATGATGACTGTTTGAATATATATATGCTACTCGTCCATAAACTATATACATATTTTTACAAATTATTTTAAGAAGGAATCTCTAATCAAACAAGTTAGTTAAAATAGATGTATCGATTATGCCATCCTTTGTATATTATTCGATTTTTGAAAATTAAAACTTGCACGGAATGTAAATATTTTAGCCAAATTCTCTGGATCCTCAAGGTTAATCTTGCTGAATGTTAATTTAGATCCATAAATGAAGCAATAGAAATATTTTATTTTTGATCTTCATGATGTTTTTGTCAAATTTACTGTTAAATTTGAAGTAAGCTATATAAAATAATACCGACGAATTGTTGACTGATAATAGCCTGATTAGTTCATGTTTTTCTCAGTAGATCTTCTTCTATAGAGCTACTTTACCAGAGATGATATTCAGTTGCAAGTCATTGAAGTTATTCTAGAAATATTTCATAAATCATCAATTTAGACGAAGATAATAATATGAAATATTTAAAACCTCTTTGGAGCATGAACAAACGAGAAGACAGAAAAATGGATAAGATTTATGACAGATAACTCGAGGAAGAATATAACGAACATAACATACTGTAATTCAAAATTACATAAAACTGAAAGATTAAACTGGTTAAAGGTTGAGCAGAAAGACACGCGAGTCAGATCACGAATGGAATCTTAGAAGGCAAAATGACCAACTGAAAGACTATCACTCAGATAGGAAGATGGAGTGAAAAGAGATGCGAG
This sequence comes from Androctonus mauritanicus, assembly GCA_011317285.2. Lineage (NCBI taxonomy): Eukaryota > Metazoa > Arthropoda > Arachnida > Scorpiones > Buthidae > Androctonus > Androctonus mauritanicus. Next base: position 8,724 of record WUQG02444030.1, read on the forward strand.
AGATGCGTTGTATGGAATCAAATGAAGAAATAATGATTTAGGACGAGAGAAAATAGAATTCAACGTCTAAGAGGTATCGTAAGATCTTGGAGATAATAGAACAGAGGTTATCAAACTTTTTCGTACACGGGTCAAATTTCCAGAAATATTTTAACAAAGTGTGGGTTTGCGGGCCGCACACTATATTAAAATGGGTAAGACAGATTATTAGGCCTACTACATTTTTATTAAAAAAATAAAATAATTACATTATTCTTCATACTTGGCTCAAAAGATTGTGTTAATTTGAAGTATCGACAACAAATGACTATCAGTTATTTTTGATCTTAATTTTTATTTATTTAAGGGCAAAATTGAAAATGTTTTTTCGCAAATACAGTATATCTACTTCCGAAAAACAAAGCCATTCGATACGCATGTTTTAATAACTCAGGCTATTCGTCTTCTATCGACAGCTTTTTATAAAACTCATTCAGGCTATTATCACGATAAAATCTTTTTATCTCACTGTTCTCAACTCGAGTCGCAAATTTAATGGTGCAGTTTCGGGATTAAAAGATAATGGATCTACAAATATAGGTAGTTCTTTCTCATAATTTTTAAAATCTAAGAAACGCCTGTCAAATTCATCTAAGAATCTCCGAAATGTATTACTATATTTTTCTGAAAATTGTATTGATTTGGGCCAGCAGTAGTTCGCGGGCTGCACTTTGGTAACCCCTGTAATAGAATATGTATTGATAAAGATATAATAAGTAATTTTTTCATTGAAAAAATTATGCTTTCCAATCTGAAGATTTCCTAGAGATTTTTCCATAAGAGGCATCTTTTTTTGTTGAAATTTTTACAAAGTTGTATGTATTCTTTGATTAATTTTTGTTATATTAAAAGGCGGATTATTGAGATTCCCGGTTTTAGTAATTTATTATTTATAATGATAATCTGATATATTTTATTTAAGTTTTTGATTCCTTCCAGATATTACATGTATAACTGCTTATCAAATCATTTTCTTTAGTTGATTTAGGCCACTGTTCCATAGATCCATTGAAATAAACTCAAGTATTTTCTGCGGAAATCTCCTTTGCTTAAGAATTTCTCTTTTTTTTAGCTAAAATTCTACTTAACAAATTTTTAAAAAATTCTTTGAATTATTTTCCTCAAATGCATTTTTATGGATTCCAAGAGAGTGATTCAAAAAATTAAACATAAAAGAAAGCATTTTTTACATGAGAATGTCTATAAAAGAATTTTTTTAGGTTTTAATTTAGACAGAATTTACTAAACAAACAGATCTTTCCTACAGGTTTTCAGAAAACTTTAATCTAATGTATTATAAATACGTTAATTTAATATTGTATGAACGTATTAAACTTTAATTAATGTATTTCGATATTAATTTATCAAAAGTAAGTAAACAGAGAATTAAAATTGCATCATTGTTTTGAGAAAAGTTTTTCTCCTGCATAAATAAAATAAATAAATTAATACAATAAAATAATAATAATAAAATCTTTATTATTAATAAGGAAATCTCATCAAAATATATTTTATATCAGTCTCGACTTTTAACGATTTAATATTCCGATTAATCGATTAAAAAATGAATCGATTTAAAGTTAATCAAAGTGGCGTACGACAAAAGCCTGAAACCGGATACTTTGAGTATTTTTTATTAGTTTCTGCTTAAAATATAAGAATGTTTACTATTCTAGTTATTTATGATATTGAATTTAATATAAATGTGATTAATATTTGTAAATTGTTTGATTTTTTTTAATGTTTTCATGAAATTTTTAAACGACAAAACATCATAAAAAGTAATCTTAAAAGAGTACTTTGCTGGCTTAAAAAACGATTTTTAAGACTTTTGATAAGTTAGTTTTATTCGATTTTGGTTTCTAAAATTTGATTAATCGATTAATTCACTTTAATCAGCTGCATCGCTATGTTAATTGATAGTTTCCGTGAACACAGCATAACAATCGCATCGCTCAATAATTTGGCATGTATATAGTTAATTTTACGTGAACGTGAAGATATATGATACCTATTTATACATGTCACCAATGCATATCTCTCACCAATTAATTCCACAATTATACTTCTAAAAAAATTACTCTTCTTTTAAAAATTAATTCTAGAAATTAAATAACGATTCCTATAGGATTAATTATAGAAATCGTTTCTATCGAAATATAAAGCAGAAACAGCAAAACATTTAAGAAAGATCAATAGAAACTTCGCTACCAAGAAACTCATTGTTCTGTTATTTTTGTTCCAAAGGATATTTAACTTTAAAAAATAAAAATAAAAAAATAATATTGACAATGTAATAATTTTTTTCTTACAACAATATAAATTTATAACAGATTCCGTAAATTATATTTTTAAAAAATGATAGTTTTTCGTGCAATTTCTTCACGGAAATTTTCGGGAAAAAAGATTTTTTTGAATCGTGTTTCCTATCTGTAGCAACTTAATCGATTTTTCAAAAAAAAAAAAAATCATATACAGGAAAACATCGTCAATAAATCGTCTCTACTCTCTGAAAACTAGATTCTGATCGAATAAAAACTCAGTTTTAATTATTTCAAAATCATATTCGTTATTTTTTAAAGAAAATCAGTCAATATTTTTTATTCCGTGAAAAGTCACAAGAATGTTTAAAGTTTGCTTCCCATTCAGGACCGTTTCTATGACAAGTAAGACGAGATACGAAACGATATTCAAATTTCTGTTAGGCGGTTTTCTTTTTCATAACAGAAAAAAGGAAACCGTCTGACAGAAAATTTTATCAACATTTATAATATTCTGATTCTGAGCATTGAGCGAGTGCATATCGCATATATGATTTTTTTTTCCTTACATAGAATAGTTATTAGTTGGATGCGGAACGAACATTTTTTTTTTCTTGCAATCGTCTGATTTCGTACTAAAAGAAGAGTAGATCCGCCTTTTAACACGAAATCGGACGATTGCAAAATATAAATATAGAATTATTATTGATTCTAACAGCTATGTCATTAGGTAGTCATTTCCAATGAGTCAGATTTCCGCTTAACGAATTTCACATCATACACGGATGGTTTCCTATTAAATACAGCATATATATATATATTTGTATTTATTTTCTGAGAATATATATACAGTGTATATAACCAATATTTCATTTCATCATTATTTTTTATTTACTTATCAATGTTTGTGGGACTTACATAATTTCACTCATTAAACATAAAAATAATTTAAATAAATAAAAATTAATTTTTATGATATATCTCTTGTGCCGTGGTAGCAAAACTAAAGTTATAATAAAAAAAAAAAAAAGAATTTTATATAAACTCTCTCTCAAAGATGTAACAGTGTATTTCTCTCTTCTACTAAATGTATTTCTCTTCTATGTATTTCTCTCTTCTACCGTCATATTGAAGCAAAGTAATTTTGCACTATAAATTCACTACTACTTAGTATTTCAGATAAACAGTTTTTCTTTATGTTCAGATAAATATGAAACTCGCTTCAGGCTATATTTTGCTCTATTTTTAAAATCTTTAACTTCGTAAGTAAATGGTTAAAGTTTAATCCTTTTCAATCCAAATTATTATTAACTGATAAAAAAAAAAATATTTTGTTAATTTTTGTGTCCTAAATTATCTAGATATATACTGCAATATGAAAAAATTAAATTTATAAACAAATTTTTAATATGTTGCCGTATGGCAACACTGGGATGAGAGGAACTGAATCAGAAATATATGTTGAAAAACAAATCGTATTTATTTCTCCCTATGGATAAGTGGTTAGAATATGTCCACCGTTCGACCCCGCGTGTCGCAAAAGGTGACTAAAGGGGTCACCTCTATTGGTGGTTCCGAGGTCCGTCACTGGGGGCGCGCTTGTGGGCTCCTATACGAATTGGGACTGCTTCGGGGTGCCCACATCCGTCACTGGGGGCCTGCACGGATTCGGTCATCTTCAAATTTGGTTTCGCGTGTCTTGTCTTCAGAGGACAAGCTTTTGCATAACCCCCTAGGGAAGGGTAGTAAAAACAAGTATTTCAAGAAAAATTGTTTGGTTACATTTATATATGTAATATTAAAATTCATTATAATCATTAATTGCGCTTTCTTAATAATTTAACATAACAACTTATAAATATACTCAATATTTATTGAATAAATATTGTAAAATTTTTACATTACCCCTTAGAAAATAATTTATGTGGATGCAAAACAATAAAATTACACTCATGTATCTAATTATTTTTCTTACTTATAAGTCTAATCAAATGACAAAATTTGTATTAATCTGTGTGTTTATATGTATAATAATTAGAAAATAAAAATGTAAAATATACATTTTTATTTTCTACCTTTAAATCAAATATTTTAAAGGTATCTAGGCTAGCAAATCTATAAAATTATCTCATGCTATAGAAACAATTTCCTACAGCATTTTCTTCTCTGACTAAGCACCATTTGCACTTTCACATTTAATTATATTTGTATGTGAATTTTTAAATTATTGATACAGTAGAACCCCGTTTATACGTTTTTGAATGGGGTTGAAAAATTATGTACAAGTGAGATTAACGTTAAAATGAAACTTTTTATTTTAACTTTAAATGTTGAAAAAATACATTAA
>WUQG02444041.1:0-13369 GCA_011317285.2 Androctonus mauritanicus
AGAACAAATAGTTATATTTTTCTGAAAACATTTTAGCAATTTTTTCTGTAGAAACGATTTAAATATTCAGGAAACTGATAAGCTATCAAAGTATATAAATTCGAAGTATAAGATCATCCATTGAAATTATCAGAATGGAAGTGGGATTCGTTCGTTAAATTAGCAAAATAAACATTACCTATGAAACGAAATTCCTTCTCCTTTTCTATAGACGCTTTTACAATTGTAGGCACAACAACAAAAGTCATGGCATCAATCACATATACTTTTTAGATGATAAAAAAACGTAATTCGGTCGTCTGAAACGGTAACAGCTGATGATTCTGACATAAATTTACTTAACCAACATGGCGCCCGGTTTCCTCAACGTTAGATAGGGTATGCGCCCTCTAGACTTATAATAGTTCGTAACTCTATGTTTAGAACTGAGACATTTCGATTTTATTCGTCTACAATTCATTATTCGACAATATCCAGTGGATTCTTTCTCAAAGCGGATGACGCCAGCCATTTTTCCAAGAAAAAGCGGGAAATGTCAGGTGATTAGAGATGATTGATATAGACGTCATTTTTTGACGTAGACAAAAAATGACATTTATATCAATCATCTCTAATCACTTGACATTTAGCGCCTTTTCTTGGAAAATGGTTGGCATCATCCGCGTTGAGAAAGAATCCACTCGATATTGTCGAAGTATAAAATGTAAAAGAATAAAATTGCAAGACTCTGTTCTAAATCAATGCAGAATGCGTTCATTGTCTTGTATGTATAAGTATTTTTACAAATTAATGCTTATTTTCGTTCCAGTAAAACCCAACATTCATCAATATCAAATTGATAATTAGTAGGCATGTTTTTATATAATATTAGTCTATTGAATTATCTTTATTTTCATTAGATTATAGCAAAATAACGCATAATTTCTGAATAAAAATTAAATTTCGAAAGTTTATCGAATATAATTTAAATTTTCTGAACACGTTTTGAATAGTTTACGAATGACGTTCGTAAGTGGTAAATATTATGAACGTTATAACAAAAACTTATGGCCAGGATAATATGAAATTATCGTTTAACAATAAAACAATTAACAACTTATTACATTCTGATTTTAAGTTAACGAGAAAGTACCAACTCTTACTTGTTAGAGTGAATGCTAATGATCAGCATACATTTATATATACGTGTCTTGTTAGTTATTCTACCGTGAGGACAAACAAATGTATAGCGATTCATACCTAGTATCACAGAGTAGCATTAAGTGCACTCGATGACATGCATAATACTCGACCTAAAATAGCTAATAAGTAAATTTGATCATATAGTAACGCTATTTCTGAAGTTAAAACTGAATAAAATGTTACAAATGCTTTTTAAAAACTACTTTTTTATATAATAAGTATGGAAAAAAAAAATATGTTTCAATTCATAAAATTCATAAATAATCAAATAAATTTCTTTCTAGTAACGATATGCTTTATTTTTTAATATTTTTTTTCGTGATAAATTTCATAAAAAACATATTTTATATAATTAATCAACTTAATTGCATATAATTTATTTATGTGTAATTAATTTTCACACATATAAATTAAAACAAAAAAAGAATTTATGCAGATCTAAAATAAGATAATTTCTGGTTTCTATCTTCTATAATTCATACACGATTTAAAATATGTGTTTAAATCAGTAGAAAAGTAGTTAAACCGTTAACAGATGAAAAACAGAAAATAATTTTTAAACTTTATATTTTATTAATATTGCATTACTCTTTTATATAATTTGCAGAAATAGATGTCTAACGTATATGTCAGCATAATAAAAAATGTATAGTAACTATGTAATGATATATTTTGAAAATATTATCAGATATATTACCTAGATATTAGAAAGTCTATTTTTAAGGCCTATTAAAAGCAAGAAAAATATTGAGAACTATATCTTTATGATACAAAAACCTTTCTTTCAATTAATACGGAATTTTAAAAATATATTTTATTATATAAAACGTGCTATAAATTCTAATTCAATGGAAATATTCTACAATATTTTTTCCTGATCTATCAAAAAAATTATCAACATTGATAATAAAATTATACACTCACCAAAGCCGATTTTGAAAATATTACAAGTTTAAGCTTTTTCGAAAAAATATTCTGCAAGAAATAATTTTTATAAAAGATATTTTCGATCGAAAATAACTGACGAATTCTTCAACTGAACGCCAGTTTTACAGCTGAAATCGTTGCTATTTCAGATGCTACACACTATATTATAGATATCACGTATTCTCTAGTGGTTTGATCGCAGGACCTAGTCAAACTGTTTGAATCAATTTCTGTTTAAAATGGTGTGGTGTATGCGATGGTGTATGATCTATACGTATGGAGAGTTATACAAAAATAGACTACCATTTATTTAAAAGAAAATATCATTCAAAAACGTCTGGGTAAAACGTTTATGGATGAAGTTTTGAGTTCGAAAAGTATATAGGTTATTGTATATTAAAAGATGTAAATTTATAACCACAAACTAATCAGCGTGGAAATTTATGTAGAAATTCTAAACGACTAATTGTAATCTAATCTGAATTATTATTATTATTAATTTATTATTTATGGAATAAAGTAATTTAATATATATGTTTATAAAACGAAATTATTATAATTTTATTTTATTATGATTTTGTAGTAATACAATAACAAATAAGTTATTGTAAATTATATAAATAATTAATAAATAAACATATTATATTGAATTATTAATATATTTTTATATTCATTAATAATTCAATAAGTTATTGATCTTAATAACTATCAGAACATATTAAAAGAATAAAATATACAATATATACTAGAATGATAAGTGTATAGATCGAAAATCGCATGTTATATTGTAAATATGTGACAGCATGTGTAGAAAATTTATCATCTTTATCACAAAAAGCTTTTTCTATAGGAATAACTAAAGAATCAAGAATATGAATCATAACAAACGTTTAAGATCTATGCCAATATATAAACCTTATTCATTTAATATTAAAAATAAAATTTTTTTTATCGTATTAATAAATTTACTACGATAAAAATAGTTATCAAAATTGTAATTTAATTATTTAATAAATATTTATGCAGACATGCTTTTTCTATTTAGAAATGAAAACTTTTATTATTTTTTTGTGTATATTTCGTATAATTATTAAATGATCTTTATTTTTATATATGCACAATAACAAAACTTTTATTCTGTATTTATAAACGGACTCTTATGATACATGTATGATTATACATACATATATGAGACAAGATTATTATTCATTATATTAAAACTAGATATAACTCAATAACTATATGCCTTAATATAATTATAAATATCTATAGGCCATTTTTGAAAAACTTTGACTGACAACAACAGTCATGAAAACTTAATTAAATGCAGGAATATAGGGAATTTAGATAATGAGATATGTAATAATAGTTGTACGAGAAAAAGTTTAATAAGTAATTCAAAAAACTTCAGTTTCCGTTGTATAATTAAGGAATGGTATAATATTTCGTATTTAATAATATATTAAACACAATATATTTAATAAAAAACTTTGATTAAATATATTGTGTTTGAAAATTTCTAACATACATTATTTCTGATAAATAAAACCATCTGTACTATTAAATTCATGAAATTTTTCTGATTTAATAAAAATATTTTTTAAAATATATCCTTTTTTTTTATTGAATTTATATAAATACAATCTTAATTATACAGACTCTTCTCTAGTTCGAACATAATTCGTATGTAAGTTTTGTTCATAAATTGAGTCGTTCGTAACTCAGTTACTACTGTTATTATGGTTCCAAAAGTACTGAAATAACTTTATATACTGTATATTGTAATATATTTCACAATTTAACCAATTAAAAGTTTCTTATTTCACAAATTTTAATGAAAATTTCCGAATATAAAGCAATTTTGGTGTAATCGCCCCAATCTTAAAATACTGCTGTAATATGTTGATTTAATAAAAGAAAATGTAATAAAAGAAAATGTCTATTTGCCTCAGTCATTAAGTTCCAACAAAATTGAGCCGGACTTGAAAATACGGCAACATATCTACAATAGCCATGAACATGTTGTGCCATGGGCATTGGCAAATATAGTCAAAATCAACCGTTCTAATTCTTCAAATTTTTATTCAAATTTGGATGTTACTGAATCTTTCAATTATAGGGAAGATTTAAGATTAGAATACTGTTAAGACTTAGGATAATAATTAAAACGTAGTTTAGAATATAATTTAGGTTCTGAACCAAACGGACCCTGAAGTCTAAATATGATGTCATTGAATATGCAAGATTATTGTTGAATAATAATTCTAGGATTAGTTATAGAACCCTAAAGATGGAAATATCATCCAGTTGTAATAATGATGACACGTATATTACAATGACTACAGATGGGCATCATTTTGATTTCATTATGGCATAATAGTTGATATGATTGCCATTTATAAAATTAGAGAGAAATTATATGCCGAAAATGCCCTGGCCACTTCGGGCACTCTAGCTAGTATATACTCTATACTAGCTGCAGTTCCCGGTTAAATAAAAAATCCCAGAATGGACAAAATTTTCAGTTTAATAAAATATTTATGCATATTGATTATAAAATTCAATATGTTATATTAAGCTGTATATTTTTAAAAATTTTCACGTTTTATCTATTCTATAAATACTGTACAGTATTTAAATATATTTTACAATTCGTATAAAATAGTGTTGATATTCTCTGCATATCATGTATTCTTTCAGCATAATAAATAGTCGGTAATCGATGGACAAGATAATCATATTTTAATACAATGCGCATAAATTGTCAGTCTCCATAGAATAATATTAAGGACAAAGAAGTAGATCACAAGATTGATTCGATGCAGTTTAAAGGTTAAATAAATAAGGAAGCAAGAGAGAGATTATTGAAAATCTCTAAATAATTTATTTTTTGATGCCCTTGATGTTTAACTAAAGAATAACATCAAAAACTAATTTAAATAAGTATCATTATTAATACTAAATAAAAATTCTGTTATATCTCATAAATTCTTTTTCAGTTTCCACAATAAAAAATTTCATTTATTAAAAATAACTTATATAATTTTCATTTTTTAACTGTTACATCGATTTATCAATAAAAGTAACAATAAACATACATTTTCTTATTGGTTTAAAAAAATTAAGAAATTAAAAAATAATAATTTTATATTTAACAATATTTCAATTTCATTAATAAAATATTTTTTAATTTAGAGAGAGGTTTTTTTTTTCTAAGCAAACTTAAAATTTTCATTTAATATATAAATAGAGCTAATGCAAACAATAAATAATGAAAATTCAAAATAATTTATATTATTCTTCTTATAATTTTATCTTTTATTCCATTTTTAATAATATAAATCAAAATTAAATATATTTTATATAATTTAATAATAGAATGATCAAGAATATCAATGAGACTAAAAATAATTTTTATTCAGAGCACAAATCTTTTTATATGAATGATTTCTAAGTAAACAATCATCTCAAGAGTATTTTAGTGTTCTTTATTGATTTTTTTATTTTTAACTTGAATTTTATTATTAATTTTTTTATTTCATTATAATGCTATATATATATATATATTTAATTTTATATAAAATATATGATTATTTTATATTTACGATTTAATAAATTTATAACAACAAAACAAAATTAAAAAAATTCAAAACTACTTTTTAATTAAGATTGCTGGAAGCAATTATAAATTTCATTGTTAATTATAAAGTTTTCTTATCTATTAAGTTACTTAAGTATTTTATCTAGTCAGTACCTAAGTCTCTCAAGTAATTAATAAATGAAAAATAAATGAATAATTTAATATTCACAATACTAAATAATTTATATTATAATTTTTACTTAAACTAGAAAGATAATACTGCTCATATTATACATTATTTTTATTTATTGGATAGATGATATAGAATATATAAAATTCCATTTTCTGATTTACAACTCAGAAATAAATTTTTGGACGCTATCATAAATCAAATTAAATATTTAATATAATTATTATAATACATATTTAAATTCGATATAAATAATTTATTTTTAATGTATTAATTTAATTTGGCTTATATAAATATCATAATGAATTATATGTGCGTGATTACTTACGCGATACATAATAATTGCTTTCATAATTTAAACATCGATCAAAATATTCAAAAGCTAATATCGATTATTGGAAATATCAATTATAAATTAAAACTTAAAATTTGATTCGATTAGTTTGATGCTTATTGTTGCATATTAATTATTATCACAAGTTCGATCAATATGTATTTAAAAACTAAACAATAAATGAATCAGTACTTTTATAAATTCAGATTTTCTTCTTTTCTCCACAAAATTTGATTTTCTCTAAAAAACTTCTAGAAAACATTTCGTTTCTAAAATTCTCAAGTTAAAAAATATTACTAGATTATGAATAAATTTTTTTGTTTTATGAACTATGTTTTAAAAAATTCACACTTTTCTTTCTCTTGATAATCTGAATTAGTGAGTTTTATTATATAGATATATCTTTTCTTTTCACGAACTAAAAATAACTTAACAAAAATCTTCCTGTCTGAAAAAATAACATAATAAATGTCCAAAAAAATTTGTAATTTATTTATAGCAGTACATTTAGGTCTGATGAATGGATTATCATAAAATTCATGCTGAGAACAGTTTTTATGTTTCAGGTTTGGAGAGAAAATTTATTATAGAAAGCTTTTCTTAACAAATGAAGCGAGAACGTTCAAGAATTATGCGACTCGCAAATATTAGAATGGAAAGAGATTAAGGAAACGGAAACGGAAAAAATAAACGAAGTAGATAAGTAACTAGGTTATATAAAAATTTCAAGAAAAATAAATATGATTTTAAAAAAATCTGTTGTAGATTATTATTATAAATATATTATCATGAATGTTCAACAATTTTAAATACCAGCTTTATAAAGGAAAATTATTTGAAACTCTATATATTTAAATAAATTTGGAAGAAACAACTCTATGCAAAGCCGTTCATGATCTATATTTTTTTCCATTTAAGAAGAAATAGCTTTTTTAAGGAAGAGAATATCTTAACTACAAAATTGTCAGAAATCACTTTTATTCATTGGAATGAACTTTCAACTTAAATCTCCTGAAATGTCCTGAAATGAAAAAACTTTTTAAAATCTACTAATTATATGTACTAAATCCATTAAATATAAAATATATTAAATATAATTTCAATGTTTCTAGAAACTAAATGAATTATTCATTGTAATAAAATTTGATTAATTTATCAAATTGCTAAATAGTATTAAATTTAAAATAAAGAAAAAAATTCTTTACTTTATTTCTTATAAATTAAACGAGCTAAACTGAAAATTAATCAACGGATAAATTCTTTATTTAATTTTTATAAATTATATATTAATTTTATTTTCGTTTCAAATTATTTATGATTTTGTAATTAGTAATTATAAAATTACAAATAATAAATTACAAAATCATAAATAAGTTGAATATGTAATTATATATTTCAGTCTCCATTTAATTTTTGTTATCTTTTATTGGAAGTCTGATTAAAATAAATGTAGGAGAGACTGGGGCTAGAAGTAACACAGGTTGATTGTAACAGATGCCAGTACTCATTCCTAGTTTGTTCAAAAGTCTTGAAATTTCATATGAAGATGCTTAGTAAAAATAACCGTCTGACTAAGTTTTCTCAGTTAGCTGACGTAAATGTAACGCGAGTGATTCAATAAAAATGTTTTAAGAACGATATAATTAAAAAATAGCTTGGTTCAAAAGTTATTATAAATCTATTTCAATTATTAATAATTATTCTTATGTAGCAGCCATATAATAACTTCTAGAATAGTGGTGCAAACTAATCTATCTTCGAAATTTTATATTAAGTTTAACCTTGATACTGTCTTCCAAATCAAAATGGTGGAATCCAGATCAGGTTATAACATGAAACGTAGAGGCAGGTTTTACAATCTAATTAATGGTGTCAATTCACAAACGTCAGATATCCAAGTAATAGCAGTTCAAACGAAGAAAAGTATTTTTATTTCATGTACGATGAAGATTATAACAGGAATAATAAAAGAAAATGGATCCAATGCAGTGACAAAAAAAGTGACTAAGAATGCATACCTGGTAATCCGTTCTATATTTGTCACAACTGTGATTTGATTATTCATCAGAGAATTAAATTAAAATGAAAATTAGGATGCATTTCTTTATTGAAACAATTTTTTTACTGGTTAGACTAGTGACGGACAAGGATATTTCTTTATTCTTGAGAACGTCATTGACATTCTCAAAAATATTGATAATGAAAAGGTTCTCAAAAATAAAGAAATATCTTCGTCTTCACTTGCGTCACTCTCGTTCACTAACGGAATTATTGTGTTTCGATATTTCTGTTAGTGCAACGAGAGTGAGTTTCGTCTCGTCACTAAATAGGCTATTTACAGAGCTGGTTTATTTCATTAAGCAACATGGCTGCGCCCGTAAAAGTATATACTGTATTACTATGGATGGTGTTACCATTTCAGATGTTAGCTCCGAGCATGCAAAACAATAACTAATGATAGATAATATATACTATTATTTTCATGACAGTGTTTTGTCAAACCCTAATAATACGCTCCCCGTTAAGCCGCCACCCTCGCTGACTGCCAAGAAATTTAGAGGAACGGATCTTCCCTATGTTAATGGAATAGGCAAACTCAGATAAGACGTCATCCGCTATCCGCCAGTAGAAATGTCTAAACCAGAGGTGTCCAACCTTTTGGCTTCCTTGGGCCACATTTGAAGAAAAAAAATTGTCTCGAGCCGCACACAAAATATACTAATTCTAACGGTAGTTGTTAAGCAAAAATAGTAAATAATGTACTGTACAATATATGATATCCACCATGTTATTTGTCATGATAAATAGATACATATGCAAAAATGTCGTAGCATAATAATTTTTTACTTTTTTTTCAGAAAATTTTTTAAAATCGTTCAGCAGGTCAAGAAGTTTTAATCATTAAAATAAGAAATATTTTAGAAAATGGAAATAAGAAATGTAAATTAATATTTAAATAATAAAAAGTTCATTAAGTGCATAAGAATATCAATATTTTAAAGAAGTTTACGATTTTATGTTGGGCTGCATTCACTACAGCAATGGGCCGCGTATTGGACAGTCCTGGTCTAAACAAATATTCCTTTTGGTGTTGTATTTGTCCTCGTTAATCCGTCAAGGATATGTAAGGTGACTCGCATCTCGAAGTTCATCAATACCTACTATATATATACAGTATTAAAAGTTTTCTGGATTCATTTGTAACCAGCGGGTAGGAGAGATGGAGTTAACAATTAATCATGTCTCTCTTTAAGCCTGGTAGGTTGTATAAAATTTAAGATCGTAAGAACCAGATCGTTTCTATCGTTTATTGCATACCGAGCAAATAAGGATACTATACATTGTGTACATTGTATTTTATAGAAAACTGAAAGTAGAGGATCAGAACAGCAGATGGACATGTTTTCTATATAATACTGTACATATATGGTACATATACTATATTGTAAAATATACATTTTTTTAGAAATGTTAAGTTTGAACTAAATATAAATGTACTGTATTTTATTAAAATTTAATAAATTCGGAGTTCATTTTCATTTCTATACTACACGTGTTTTCGATAAATCGCCAACTGCCAAAATCGTTTCCAAACGGATGGTGGCGTCTTATCGGGGTTTGACTGCACTACACTCGAATCACTGATAATTAACCTGACGGATTGCTTTTATAACGAATGTGACTTTCTCGTAAAATAAAAAATGCACCTTATTCGATTAAATCCTAAAATTTGAATGCAAAAAACTTGGACATAAACTATATTTCATTGAAATTTTGTAGTATTTATAACCTACCCTCAAGATGTTACAACATATCCGACAGGTCGGCCGGATTGGTCACGTGGAAACGCTTAGGCTTTCCACTCTGGAGGACTCTGGTTCAAGTCTCGGATCCCATCCCTTGAAATTATTTATCATGGGCTCCGGGCCCAGCCCGTCGACCCCCGTCCTTTAAAAACCGGCTGACCTCTCCGCAGAGGTGGGCAGCCTGTGGAAAGGGTTTGTTTCGCCCCATCACTTGTTAGTATTCTAATTGAATGGAAAGTGGTGTTTAATAAAATAAAAAAAACCTACTGGAGAGCGGCTGGATAGTCATGCCACGCTGAAGGATCTAGGTTCTAGTCCCGTGACTAGAAACTGCTAAAATGTTTCGGGATGCTGAACTCGGCCCAGCAATCCTCGTCCTTCATCATCCGACCCCCTCCACGGGTGTAGGTGCAGCCCGTGATTGGAACTGCTCCAGCCCCTTAGTAATCTCTCTGATTGGAAAGAGGCGTAAATTTTAAAAAAAGAACTTACCGGACAGAGGTAGGTTCTTCTTTTTACTTTTTTTTACGCCACTTTCCACTCAGTAAGAATACTAAGTGGCAGGGCGAACTAAGTGGCAGGGCGAAACAAACCCTTCCACAGGCTGCCCACCCCTGCGGAGGGATCAGCCGGATTGTGGAGGACGGTTATCGAAGGGTCGGGTCCGGACCCCATGATAAATATTTTCAAACGGTGGAACCCGAGACTCGAACCCGGGTCCTCCAGAGTGGAAAGCCGAAGCGTTTCCACGCAGCCAATCCGGCCGACGGAAAGAGGTAGGTTGTGACATTTAACATCGTTCAGAAAAATATTTTTTTTAAATATTAATTTTAATCGAATAAAATTTGTTTTGAACTAATGAAGAGATTAATAAATGGTCTTTTCAATGATATATTTGTTATTCTGAAATTGAAATTTTCATAGCTTGAAATAATTATAAAGTAAAAAGTATTACAATCGTCTCCGGAATCGTCCTGAATATACAGCATGTATACAGAATTCTGTATACATGCTGTTCTGTATACATACAGCATGTATACAGAATATACATGCTGTATGTATATTCTACATACAGCACGTATATTCTGTATGTACATATACATACAAAACTTCGACGTTATCAGAATAATTTGAAAAAATTCATCGTTTTATAATAGAAGTTAAATTGCGAATTAAATTACTATCATAGCATTTAAAAAAGCACTTAAAAAGCGTTAAGCAACAAAATTTCATGAATTGAAAATTTTTGAAAATAATTTATATAAAATATGAACTTTTTCATTATATTAAAAACATGTGGAGATTTTTCTCTTTTTTTAACGACGTGTTTATCGACTCTTTTCATCTCTATATCTTTTTTCAACTCCTTTCATTCAGAAATGAAAAAAGTTAGTCAGAATCGATGAATAGTTCATATGACTTTTTTATTATTCAGTTCTATACTATCATTTTGTTAAAAATTTAAAGTTATTAATTTCGGATTTATTGAAAATGATCAATATCGAATCAATCTTATTGACATATTCATAATGTTGAGGAAATATCTCGCAGAAATATTGCCTGATATGAGTGAAATTTATGTTATTGGAATCTTCTAGAGAATCGAGCTTATTGAAAATGATCGATAGTGGATCATATGTGACTAGTTCTATTGTCAAAAAAACGATATCTCATTTTAATATCATCAGATTTGAATGAAATTCATGTATATTATGCTAGAGGATAGCGCATGCAAAAAATCGTCAAAATACATTCGCTTATTACGCATTAATAACGAATCGGTCATTTTAGCGCACACGATTCTTTAGCGAATTCTAATAATATACAATACACGAATTTCATTCAGATTGGATAATATTTATGAAAATATTGCCTAAAAATATACGAATATTTTTTTTATTATTATATTAGTAATATTGACACCATTTCAAATTCCAAATTCATAATTTTTAATTTTCAACAAAATGTAAAATCGAATAATACGAGTAGAAAAGATCACAAGGTCGATTCATCCATCTTAACTAAGACTCCTCTAATAGCATTTCTCAAATAATAATATATGAATTAATTAGATTTTTATGAAATTCTGGAGAATTATTTTATCAATAAAATGTCATCAATGTTTTTCGTCTTTTAATCCACTAGTTTCGATTATTTAAAAAATGACGGGCATTCAAACTTCTGAGAAGATAACGTCAGATATTTTATTCTCTTAATATATTTTGAATTATATATAAATAAATAAATTTAAATATATATAGGGCCTAATGAATGTCTGTCTGTTTCGCAGAGTCCCGCACCATTTGACCCCTCAGGATTAAATTTGGCTTGGAGACTTCTGGCCTTGCAGATAACATAGACTATCCAGGATCGAAATTGCCCCAAAGAGTGAGGCATTTTGGTCATGGCAATGAAAATGTTTCAAGGAAGTTGAAATGCCTTCATTTAAATTGCTCAGAGGGATAGTCAAATTCTGGATAGCGATATAGTGACATTAGAGTGACGTCATCGGTGACGTAACACTGTGTGACGCCATAAAATATTTCGATTGCATGACGTCAGGACGCGCTATGATAACACGACATGGCATCATCGCAAGTTTATATGCTGAGGCTAAATCAACTGGTAAAATCAATGGTAATTTTGATACGAAAAGACAACGGATTACAAATACTACAATGAATTATATGACGTTATCGCGACATAATGCATGACCTCACAAAAAGGCTATTGTAATGTGATGTCACTATGGCTAACAATGGAGTTACGTTGCGGTGATGTTATTACCGCAGTTACATGATGTCATCACGATCAGCCAATTGATTCCAAGTTCTATAATAAATGAATTATATAAATAATGATTTTGTTCGAATTTGGAATGTCGTCACAAAATCCCATGATGGTCATAGTGGCGTGACAAATAAATTATGTCATATTGCAATGATGCACGTAAGCAGGCCGATAACATTATCGTCAGATAATATTTATAACTGATCCTACTATTTTATACTTTAATAAATTCAGAAAGAACAAATGATTTCTACCAGTTGTAATTCAATTAGTCTGATGATAATACGACATTTCAATAAACATGAAGTTTAAAATAACCAATGAAATCAATCATTTTCTAATTAAAATTTTTTTCTAGGATACAATATAATGAAGATCGGTAAAATGATCAAGTTTTCGGTAGGTATAGTACCCCGATGGCAAAACTTTTTAGATATACGTGCCAAAAATTTGAAAATATTATTATTTGATGTGTAAAGGTATCAAGTAGTTTTTCATAAGAGAATTTTATTTAAACGTTACTTGTTGTTTAGTATGATTTATTTATTCAATAGATCTTA
>WUQG02444052.1:0-13368 GCA_011317285.2 Androctonus mauritanicus
CATATCGGCTTTTTCCTTATTAGAGAAGGGCAACATCTTCCGATGCGTTACTACCGCGATTGACAATTGCACACTCGAATCAGCGGCTTTTATCTATGAATCGTGACGAAAATTTGCATACGAGCTCTTCTTCTTCCCATAACATGCAAATAAATACTCGCAGCGCGGTAACTCGCAACAGGAATGGAGCTTTCACGTTTGTATGAAACAAGTTTCTAAATGCGCCAGCACCTTTGCGTTTTATTTTCGACCATGCATTTTTTGATAAAAATTGTTTGTTTGGATGTGTACTATCACTTCTTAAAATTTTGCCCATCTTTTATGAATCACCCTGTATATGTTTTGCAAAAAAATCGACTCAGGTTTGTCTTAGGTTTATGATAAATGTATAAACTGGCGTCTTTCAAACTCATTCAGTTGCTCATACTGCTGATGGATACGTTATAGATGCATCTCCAGAGATTATTTAATATAATGAAACAGTAAAATCAATTAGATATATCGTACTTACGAATGTCGCTTCTTATATTGGGCCCTATTCACTACTTTCAATGCGTTCTTGAAAAGTCCTGTACATTCATTGGCAATGAAATTTTAATCATTTATATATCTAGCTGAAAGTTATTTATATACAAATGATTTGTATATAAATTTAAATTAAGAGCAATTACAATATCTAATATAGAGAAAAATATAGGAATATGGAATAATACTTGTCATTCTGAAAGGTAGTAAAAAAGTTATTTGTTTATATATAGTTGATGAATATATGACTATAACGAGATCTGCTTAAGAATTTTTTCTATAACAAAATTGAATAAATAACATTACATTTTGTCAGTGGCGTATCTAGGATATGGCAGGCAGAGCACGTGTCATGGGCGCCATTGGCAGGGGGCATCATTTGGCTTGTCGCACTTGTTCCAATGCTAAACCAAGTTAATAAAAAAATTTTATTAAGTTATTGAAATTAATAATTTTTTTAATTTTTTATTTTAATTTAGCTTTGAACAGCAAAGTTTTACAACTAACATGAAAAATTGAACAATAGAAATATTATAATATGTAAAATATTACGAATGAAAACATTTGTTTTGTAATATTACGTGATTCTTGTTTAACTTTATATGGAAATGTTATGTAATTTTACAAAATTTTTTTCAGTGTGTGTTCTGTGAAAGAGTTTGTATAATTTGAGTGATTTGGTTCGTTTGGATATCAACATTTTAGAATTGATATTTTTCTATTAATTTTAATATATATATATTAGTGTATATTAAAAAAATTTAGTTCCTGAAACCAAATCAAAAAGAGATAAACATAATTTTAAATATTTTAAAGGGGGCGCAGTTTAAATTTTTGCCACGGGCGCCATTTTATATAAATACGCCACTGCATTTGGTATATTTATTACAAAATCTATCAAGCCAAGTTCCACCGTCCCCTAACACTTGGAACCTTTTCACTCACCAAAAATCGAGCACCACCATCTAGGGGATGGTGGTGCTCGATTAACACTCGGTATCTTTTCGCACATCAAATCACCAAGCTCCACGGTCCTCTAATACTCGACATCTTTCTACTCACTAATTGACTGAGCTCCATCGTCCTCTAACACTTGGCATCTTTTCGCATACCAAATGGCCGAGCTCTATCGGTCCCCTAATATTCGGCACCTTTTCACTCACCAAATGGCCAAGCTCCATTAGCCCCCATCACTTGATACCTTTTCGCCAAATCACCAAGCTCTACTGTCGCTATTACGTGGCACCTTTTCACTCACCAAATGGCCGAGCTCCACTTATTTTGTATAAACGATCTCCAGTGTCTGTCTTGATTAATTTAAAAATTTATTTCTATGAATATCATATCATTCTAGTTTTTTTTTATTGTAAGCAGGTGCTGGCTGTTTCAATAAAATAATTGCATTTAAAATATTTTGCTATGATAGAATGTTCAATTTTCCACAATTATAGATATCTTTGAATTTAAATTATTAAATTCAAACTATCATCAGTTTTCATCCAATGATATTTTTACACACATTCTGAATTTTATGTTTTGTTTTATTCTATATGTTAAAAAAGATTATAAGTTGGTTCATATTAGTAGACATATCGCATAGCATATATACTGTATCTATATTTACTTTCAAAACTATCACAGGTTGGCGACAGATATAATGCGGAGTCAACAGAAGGACTGAAGGATAGATTTTTAACGGTCTGTGACCTAGTTTCTGCTGAAAATTTGGATGTTTGTGACCGGAATCGAACCCGTGACCGGAATCGAACCCATGTCCTCCAAGGCTTTAAACAGCACTTTTAACACATGGCCATCCGGCCGATTATTGAATACTATTAAATGATGCTTATTATCTGTATGATGATAGAATGTCGCATGGTTTAATGCCTTGAAATGAGATGATAGTCGGTGATTCTCGATGATTTGGTGCATGTTGCGATTCTCTTTTCTGATCTTTACTTTGCCTGTAGTTCAATCTGAGCCAAAACGAAATTCCTATTGGCATAAAATTTCTCTATTATATAGCTTCTTTATAATATGCAGATATTGCTGTAGTTCTTGTATACAGTAGAACTAGAGCGAAATCTGTACACAATAACGAACATTCATATCTTAATATCAGTGAATTTTATTATAGTATTTATTTTTATTACTACGTATTTCTCCAGTTTATTTACCACTTTTTCTGTGAACTTATATTGTAATTTCACATTAATAAAATTGAAATATTGGAATGTTACAGTAATATGCTATATTGGTTTAATATAAATTTACTGCTATTTTAAGAATAAGTCGAATTAACTGAATGCTTGATGCGATCGCATTTAATAACACAATCTCTCACAATTTAATACTGTACAGTACGATCTAAATTATATTTGTTTATATCATACGATAAAAAAATTGCGTGAAACAGAATAAATAAATAAAATTTTAATTTTCTTGAAAAATTAAATTTAAATAATTTATTCAAATAATGTAAAACTGGTATAAAAAAAGAAATTAAAAACTATATCTCGATTACTATCTTTGTCAGCTCTTTGTCATACACAAAAATATCCAGGCTTATTGCACTCTGACAAGTAAGTCGTACGCTAAAAAATACATGTAGCTTATTACCAGTTTTAGAAAGTTTCTTGGAAGAAAATACATTAAATATAAATCACAAGTTAGCGTCAGATATAAAAAATTATTGCTTCTC
Source organism: Androctonus mauritanicus (assembly GCA_011317285.2). Classification (NCBI taxonomy): domain Eukaryota; kingdom Metazoa; phylum Arthropoda; class Arachnida; order Scorpiones; family Buthidae; genus Androctonus; species Androctonus mauritanicus. The sequence goes on from WUQG02444052.1 coordinate 3,227, forward strand.
TCTGATAAATAATTTCAATGACTATTTTTCAGAAAATTATGAAAACGAAAATTGGATTGGAAATTCGCTGATTACAGATATACTAGAAAAATTCTCGCCCAAAGAGAAAGAATAGTTAATAGAAATTTCCTCCGACAGAGCGTTGATGGAAGACTAAAAATAATACACTCGTAAATTTTTGGATTCGGAGAAAGACGATTTTAAAGAAATTGCAGATAAAGTTATTAAATTTTTAATGCCATTTTGCAAAAGCTATTTATGCGAAAAGGATTTTTAACAATGTTATATTTAAAATATAATTATAGAACAAAATTGTGGATCCACCGGGACGCACTGTACAAGTCTAATACTAACGCGGTTACATGTGGCGATCACGCATAAGTTCGAATGGGTGAACGAAATCCTCTCATACAGTGATTGGCAACAACAACGGTTTAATCAAACCATAGACATTTTATTGAGCGAGAGCGGTTGTACAAAGGCATTCTGGAGGATAAATACTTGTATTTTTTCCGTGTTTGTGATCTACAAAACTTGGAATGAAGATCCTAATGTCCGAAAAAATTTTTTTTGTTTAAGCCTTTCAAAGTCTGTAGTCCTAAATTCAGTCTTTAGTCCAGTAAACAAACAATTCCTCTTTTTTGAAAGCATGCACTGAACTCCGAGATTGAGGCCGATTGGTCTTAACTCGGCATGACGGATGACAGTCCTCAATCCGCACGAAGAATTCTTAGCACCAACTACTCTCTTTTTTTTCCTTCAAGAATGTCGATTGTTGATATTAATTTTTCTACACATCAAAGTGATTAGATGGCTTGCATTGATTTATCGTTTAAAACTACACTGTTTTTGAACCCGCGATTCAGTTTCAACATCGTTTGATGCCATATGTCACTCTATTTCTTCTCTCCTTTTTAAACAATTTATCAATTCCGGACACAACTCTATAGATATCAATAAATCATAATTTTTACGCTGCAATAATTTGCTATCAGTATTTATTCTTTTCAACAAACACTTCTAAAAAATCGTAACAGCATATTCATATTTTTCAAATTTTTTATATAATTATTTTTACTTTAAATTTTTTGCCAGAGGCTTCATATTATCCGTTACATTAATGTCAAGAATGACATTTTTAGTATTATGGTACCTCTTGCAGAGCTTTTATATCACTAATCCTGTCACTGCTTTATTTTGTTTTAGATGGGATTTCAATGTACTGTACTTCACTAATGTGTGGACACTGACAAAAAATGTGTACAATTTTAAAACAAAATTAAAAAATTTTGTTGTTTATTGAATATGACTCAGCTACCGTATCCGGAACATGGAACGTAAAAAGTAGTGGAAGTTTCTTTTTTTAGTCTTACTTATAAATCAATGTACTTGGCCAACATATTAGCACTATTGTCAAAAATTTCACTTCTGAAATTATTTATATTCAGTTTCAAGGACTCAGTTGTATTTAAAATAATTTCTGTAAGATGTTCAGATAAATGCGAATTCATAGGTATGAAAAAAAAAGAAAAAATTTAATGATTTTTCCATACTACATCAGTGAATGACCCATGTGTGATGGATAATAGTTAATCAAGAGTTGAATCTACAATTATAGAATAATATAACTACAGACTCAAATTTTACCATTAAGTGGTTCATTAATGTTAACTTCTGAGAAATTCCAACACATTATAAACAAATATTGATATTAATAACCGACAATAATAGTTGTCACTTGCCTAGTTTCATTTTCAAAAGTTAATTTTATTTTATACTGTAGTAAGCTAATTGTTTTTGTTTAGCGTTTTTGGAGTCTTCATGCACATCAATAGGAATCTCTTCTTTTTGGAAGGGTGCAGAAGTCATAATTCCTAATGTCCCCGCTGAATCTTTATTATTTAAAAAAGTCATATAAATAGAGCGATCCGATCTATTTATATAAGTTATAATGCAAATCTAGTCTGCTACTTTAAATAGTCTTGAACACGAGTAGAATTCTTATCTTTTTTATTCTAACTAAGAAATAATTTTTTTCGGTCCGGAATAACTACTGGTTATTTTAGTATAGATATTTTAAATTATAACTTCATATATTTTTCTGTGTCGCTGTATATATCTGCATAACTCACTCCTTTCCTTTGTGTAGTAGTACATCTGCATATTTCTCGGTCTTTTTGATGTCTAATTCTCTATGTTTGTTCAACTAATATTATAATCAGTTCTAACCTCTCTGGCTATTTATTTTTACATTCATTTTTGAATATTTTTCAGAAGATAAGATAAAATCAGGAACAAAAGGAACAAAATAAAAAAAAACAGCTGAATATTGATTATTATGTTTCCTAGAGTTTCATACACGATTGAAATTTTTAATCAACAAAAACATAAAATGAATACTATATAAATATTTTTTGTGTTCGCTTGTATAAATTTTGGAGCCCATTGCTTATTCGGAGGGACTGTATCGGTTCATATTGGGCATACCAAAAAATGTTCTTTTTTTCGTGTTTAACGGTATGGCCTATTTTCCTCGTACAATATATCGATAAACATTGAAACCTAAAACCATATAAAGTTAATAGTGTTTAGCATTATAAACTTGTCTTTCCTAGTCTAAAAATTAAATATGAAATCACAAATAATGTAGATGTAAGTCTATTAACTGTGTGAAATTTAAGAAGAATTTATAAATTTATTAAATAAAATTTATTAAATGATAAATTTTATCATATTACTTTAAAGATAAAAGTTATTTATTTATTAATTTTCACTTACATATAACGAAAATTCTTTGTCAGTTCTCACAGATTTGTTAAAAGAGCGCCATTAAAAGGACAATTTTTTTTATTTTCATAGATGTGTATAAAATAAAATTCGTAGACTGTACCGAAACTTTAAACATCAACAACAGTCTGACAAAAAGATAACTCGATCGAACTGTAACATTAACGTGGAATTAATATTAAAATAATTTACAAGTATATTTACTATAAGAATTCTCCTGATAAATATGCACTGTTTATTTTTATTATAAGTATAAAATTAATCAGGGTACTAATTTTATTACGATTATTTTATATTTATGAAATTTTTATATATTTATAAAATATACAAAAATATATACTTAAATATAATATGTAATGTCTTACATCATTTTCTAAGATTGATTTTCCAATAGTTAATTAATTTTATCGACTGAAAAGTAAAAAAATTCTAGTTAACTACACTCCGACTGCTATATTTATTTTTCGCGTATTTACTCTTACGATTACTGGATACACTGCTTATTAATTTTTGATTTCTTAAACAGTACTACGCGATTTTTACAATCAAATTTCGCAACATTAAATTTTGCTCAAAAACTTCGATGTTACTTTATTTAAATACAAATCATGATATTTATTACAATACGTATTTCGTGAAAATTAAAAAAAAAAAAAAAGTAAACTTAAATTATGCGTTGTTTATTAGAGAATACCTTTTTTTTAACTTGCGCATCATTTATTGTAGAGCGCTGTTTATCAGAATACTTATGGTATTTTATATACAATATTCTACTAAATTAATTAATTTTTTATAAAATAATGAAGCTGATATTATTTTCAAGTCTTTCTTTTAATATTGCTTTAATATAATAATACTTATAATTACCATAATGTTCATAAGTAGATGTATTTTAATAATACAGAGTTTGTTATTAGATGAAGTAATAATTAAAAATAATAGAAAAAAATTCCATATTTAATAAAAAAAATAAATTTTTGTAAAGAAAATTCCACTTAAATTTATTTTTCAACACACTGCATATTTATATATTTGAAATATTTTATTCTACGTTTAATTAATGATTTAAGATATTTATTTATTCATAAATAAATGCCTGCATCTTAAATAATTACGATATTCGAATTTTAAAACTGAATTATAATTATTAATTCCTGAAAATTCTTTGAAAGTTTGAAACGAAGAGAAACGTACTATACATGGAATATTAATGATGAAGAACAAGAGAAGAATTTGAATGATAAAGCTGTAGAGAATATATTAAGTTATAATTTTCTTTATTGATAAAAATTTTCATTTACTTAAATAATTTTGCAAACTTTTAAATACAAAAAATTAAAACTCGAATAATCAAGTAAATATAGGAAAGTCTATGTTTAAATTTTCATAATTTTCTTTTTTATTAATTAATTTATTTTTATATTAATAGCGTTAATTTTTTGATCAATTGTTGTTTGAATATTACGATTTTTCATGAAAATATAAATCATGTAGAAACTATCATTAAAAATATTAATTATTTTATGACATTTTTAATCCAAATTATTTAGGATATATTTAAATTTTTAAAATGCTTTTGAAAAGTAAGAAGGTTCTGAATATTGTTAAGTTTAAAAAATAGATTAAAAAAAAGAAATTTTTTGATTGTTTTAATAATAAAAAATATTAATTTATAAAGAAAGATTACAGCATAATATACAGTACAGTATACCATTATCATGAATTTTCCCTCTTTCATTTGGTAAAATGGCATTAATAATTTAAAACGAAAGGAATTATCAGAAAATGAGAAAATATAAATAATATATTATCTCATAAGATTGTTTAGAATCTTCAAAAAAATTATTGTTCATTATTTAATCAACGGAGACTGAAGCGAAAGATGAAGGTTTATCACGAAAGAGCATATGATGTGATTAATATTGCAAAATTAAATAAATTTATTTTAATGTTAGAAAAAAACAAATAAACATCGTGATATATATTATCCACATCTCTGTGGATGAAATATTCATAACAATAATTAGTATCAAACGATAGAAAAAAAGAAAATACTATATTAGAAACGTATGAAAATTTGGTTTAATTATATGGTACACATGTATATTCAGAAATGACAATAGAAAATCATTTTATGCTTCTAAATATTTACAAGAAAATAAAATTTAGATCAAACTTAATGATACCTCTTTTATTTTAAACTAATTACCATATTTGCTAGTAGATAATACTTGTCGGCATATTTACGAAAAAAAAAAAATAATAATAATAATAATGTTTCTCTAAGCCAAGATTAAATTTGAAATAATTATCTATGATCTATTTTGATATTTTGATGACAAAATTTTTTTAATGTCATGCTTTATCTATAAAGCAAGCGTTATTTTCGGAAAAATAGCGTAATTTAAATAAATGATAAATCTAATATAATAAAAACTTTATTGAAGATTATGTATGGATTTACTTTACACTGGAAAAGCTAATAATAAACTACCGAAGTTTTATATTAATGCAAGCTAATAATAAATTGCGTAAGATGAATTAAAAATTAATATAGAAGATTTGAAACTTAATAAATGCATAATTTTGAATTTAAAGTTAGATTACTATCAGGTCATCCCAAAAGTAATGTCGTTTTTAGCATTAACTTTTGAAAGGATATAAAATATAAATCACTTGCTAATTTAATCAAGTATATATTCTCCATTTGAATCAATAACATTCTTCCAATATTGCGAATTTTAAAAATTCATGTTTAGATAAGTTGAGACATGCTTGAACAAGTACAATATAAAAAATACATTACTTTTGAGATGACCTGAGAGTTAAGTTAGTTAAGCCGTCTGGGTACTATGGTAACTTATTAACTTTTTTACAGTTCATCATAAGTTGGCCAAAATTTATGGTGGAGTCAATCGGAATATTGAAAGATGGGTTCAACGGACCGAGTTCGAACCCCTCCTGGAAAACTGGAGATGTGGAATCCGGAATTGAACGAGATCCTCAAAGATTGTAAGTGAATACTTCTTCTTACCACTTGTTAATATGGTGGGTATAGCAAAAACTTTTTCCTCCGATGTCGATTATGTTATTGAAGAACTAAGTCCGAATGTATTTTTCCAATCGGCAGATGTGAGTTGTTATGTTCGCATGAGGGACCGGCCAATATAATTGGTTCAGAGTTCGTTATGAAGAAATGACAATTCGAATTCTGAGGTATAGATCTAAGTGAATGCTTTGCCATGCTGTTTGAACTTAAGAGAAGAAGATTGTTTTTTTTTTTTTTATTATTTGGACATAAGAAGCAATTTTAATAAAAATGAAATTATTTTATTGATGTTTTAGGGAAATTTTAATTTATTATTTGTTTTAAGTTCAAATAATTATCCTAATTTGCTAGAAAATTAGTTACTTGAATTTCGTGTAAATGGTTTCGGAATATACTGAGAAGAGAGTTAACAATATAAAGAATCTTTATAAGATATTGATTATGCAATTTTTAAGGACATTTTTATTCAATGCTCCTGTATGAAGAACTATAAATGAATAATAAATTTAGATTTCTAATATTATAATTGTATTCATTATAATAAATGTGAAATGCTACAAATTGATAATGCATAGGTTAATTTAATTATTAAAAAAACATTTTACTTTCACGAATTAATTTTTTATTTTGCTCATTTAAGAAATCCGACAAAAATCTATTGGCAAAAAATACTCGGGATAGGGACATTCCAATGCTTACTACAGTCGGCAGAATGGCCTCTATGGAATTGTGCTGTGTTTCTATTCTGGAGGATCTGGGTTCACTTTCCAAGTGCCACACTTCCAACGTTTTCCAGGAGAGGTTCGGTTTGTTGAACCCCTTTCTGTATCTAACAGCTGATCATCAGCAGTGTAGATACTCCCTTGGTGAACACTGGAGTGCCCGGCTGCTAGGCAGTGGCGTATCCAGAATCTTTGTTTCCTGGGACGGTATTTTTTGATCCCTCCTCTCCCTTCCAAAAAACATATCTGTTTTAACTTTCAACGTACATTTTATTTTACATTCTAGGGCCCTTAACAGTTACGAAATATTCAACAAAATTCACGCGTTTTGATTTGAATTTGAATTAATTATCTATATATATGTATGTGTGTCGTATTTAGCATCAAATTTAAAAAATTATTTATGAGTATCAATAATATTAAATAACTTTTAAGAAGTGAAAATGATATAAAAATTTTTATACAAATATCTAACGAATAGTAATGATATTTCATGCTCTTGGCTTCTCATTCAGCTTTTTGGTGTCCGAGATGGACCACCCTCATTGTTATGTTACTGTCACTAGCATAGACATTTTTTAACAGTCATTGTATTTTTACTTAATTTAATTACTGTCATAAATCATAACACAGGACAACATCATTAATTGAATAATAAATTAAATATACTTAATTTTATCTATTTTCTTTGCTTATACAATGATTTTTTGAAATTTTTTCTCCTAAAAGTGATCAGATTTTTTGAACTTCAACTTGGGACATTTTAGATATTGGAGGAGCATAGGGGTATAGGGTGTGGGATTGGACAAAATCCAAAAATATTTTTTTAGAAAGAATAGAAAAAAAAATTCTTTTTAAAAAACAATGAAATAAGTAAATTATTAAAAATTAGCAAAAAGAAAGCAGGAAGAGATAAAGAAACAAACAATTTATTTTACTATTACTTTTTCTTCAGATTAATTCATCCACATTGATTATATTAGGGTGACCATAATTTATGTATAATAAAAGTTGGGAAAGAGAATTCTTCAGAAGCTAATTTTGTAAAATTAAATCTAGTTAATCTTTTTTTTTAAATTTTTAAATATGAACTATTTATTTATAAGTAATAAAAGGGACGATATGGAACATTTTTTCAAAAACCGAAGATAAAGATTCAAAAACCAGGACTGTCCTGGCTAATCTGGGATGTCTGGTCACTTTATATAAAATACTGCTATTATTGTAAATAATTTGGAGACAACTGATTAGAATGTTTAAGATATAGCCATCTCAACATTTCTTCGTTCTTTAATGCAGCTTTTTCAATACTGTATTGTATTATACTTAAGTGGCTCTCCATAAGAACTGAATTTGTCACCTTGGTCTAAGTAATGATCAATCTGCATGTAGCTATTGCCATTTCTTACTCTGAGCATGATCAATGATTGTATAGTCATTATGAGGATTTTGACAAATAGAACTGCCTATTTGAACATGTAGCTATAGACTGATATCTTGACTAATGATGACATCTCTGGCTCTTAGACAAATTTAAAGATCAACATATTCTGTATTTCATTTATAAACTTATCAACCAACACGAGTGGATGAGAGGATGCATATAATTCTGTTAATTGAAAATCAATTTCCTGATGTTATTTGACAAAATTATCTATTTGCAAATGTACAGATTAGAAACAAGAGGTTTCTAATCTGTACATTTTATTTTCTCATGTGAAACAGAATGATATCAGAAACATAAGCCAATTCAAAAACATATGGATACATTAAAATGAAAGAAGTTTGTATAATTTATTCATTTTTAATATTATTTTGAGTATTATACGTACTTCTTAAGTACTAATAATTATACTGAAAATATCTGAAAGATAAGACAACAACATAATTTAATCTACCAGAAAGCAAACACTTCAGGCAGATATATAGCACATCTATCAAATAAATTATAAAGTTTTTTCTGATATTTGAAATTTTGTATATTTTTTAGAATGTTTATTCTAAGAGTATTAAATATATTTTTAAATTCTTAATGCAACATTTAGAAACACAAATCAAAAAGATTTATAAAATTTTATTGCATAGTCTGAGATATCTCAGTTTAAAAATGCACATGATATTAATGAAGATAAACAAATTATTATATAGATTTCTTATTTCATCCTTCATTTTTCTAGTGGCTAAATTGGCTAAATCTATAAGTATAGCCCACTATTTCTTCAAATATAAAGTATCACCGAAATGAAATCAATTACTAATAGGCCTATTAATATTAAAGATTTTAATAATTTTTTTATTAATTCATTCAATTATTATAGTCTCTTTAATTTTATTAGTATAGTTTCTTATAAATTTTAGTGCTTTAGTATAGCATATTTGTTATAGTTTCATTACTCTCTTAAAAATATTTCTAAAATATAATTAATATGAGTAAATATTTTTATACTATTTTGTATAATTTATGGCAAATCATATTTATTATAATAAGTAGCACTGATTAGCAATAAACTTATCAGTGAAAAAAATTAAATATTGAACACTGCTGATATTTTTATAATACAACAATGTTAGAGTATAGCATCAAAGAAAATATTTTAGTTGTCACATTCTGCATTTGCTACTTTCAAATCTAGCTGGTTTAAATAATCTTACAAGTTAGATTTATTAAAACTATATAAGAATATTTTATGTTGTTAATTTCATTTTCGTTATTCATATTACAGGAAATCTCCTGCTTATTGTTTCATTTAATACCTTAATAAACATAAAAACAGCACTACCAGTAGCTTAAAACAAAATAAAAAGATTATTTATTCTGCAAATGTTTTCGGCAAAACATTTCATCATCATCAGACTACAGAATAATTGAATAACAGAACAAATTTTAAACAAAAAACAGTTATTGCCTAGGTTATCTGGTTAGGTAGCATAAATAAGATACACAAACATAACATATAATAAAATACAAAATAAATTTCTTTAAAAAAAACAAAAGGTGTTAAAATACGAATAACACCACAAAATAAATACAAATCCATAGGTGTCAGATTGCAGTAGATCAAGGTTTGGCTATATTCAAAATACTAACATCAGTATATTGTGGACTCATTATGGAGTGACTTGTATCTTCATTGGCTTGTCGTTTTTAGAATGTACTCCCATGCTGGTGGTAGTCAACCACTGGCCTGTCATTGACAAGCCAGTAGTTTGTTTGTTTATCTTATTTATGCTACCTAACCAAGTAACATAGGCAATAACTGTTTTTCATTTAAAATTTGTTCTGTTATTTGATTGTTCTGTAGCCTGATGATGGTGAAATGTTTCACCAAAAATGTTTGCAGAATAAATAATCTTTTTATTTTGTTTTAAGCTACTGGTAGTGCTGTTTTTATGTTTATTAAGATACTTATGTAAATGACCATTCAGTGAAACTTTATATAAGTCATAAGCATGTGTATATCAAAATATATCCTATACAATACTAAAATAATACCCTATACCAGAGGTCAGCAATCTTTTTGCTAGGAGGGCATATTTCAGAAATGCCGAAACTCAGCAGGCAACCATGTCTCAAATTATTTTTT
>WUQG02444063.1:0-13368 GCA_011317285.2 Androctonus mauritanicus
TCGAATGTCATTGTAACTGTAACTGTCATGTTGTAACTGTAGCGTTATGTCGAATGTCATTTATGGCATGATACATGGTCATCGCCGCCTCATACCATTAAATCTGGTCAAAAAAACATAACCTATATATAGTACTATCTATTGACTAAATTATTAAATTTTATGAAATTTTTGAATTATTTGCAATTACTTAACAATAATTATTCTAAAAAATCACTAAATAAGCCAATTATCTAAGTTTGAGAATTGGCAGAAAAATATGGCGGTCGTAGCTTCTACCGTTTAGAAGATTACTCATCATAAATAAACAAACTAACAACCGAAAAAATATATATATGATAACGAATTTACTGAATGCTCATTTTAAAAATGTTTTTTCAGATCTATTATTTTTATAGTCATTAAGTTACTAGAGTTGTTTCGCAGTCGATTATAATTACTGTAATAACTGAAATTCCATTTTTTTTGAAATTGTTCATTCCCCAGAGCGAAGACCCAAAGATTAGATTTAGAAACAACATGTTTAGCTCATAAAATACTTAACAGTTATTAAATGAATGTAGGATATGTCGATGAATGGATACATTATGCAAACAGTGTGATATTAAATGTATGTGAGTCAAGTGTTATTATTTTATGTTTATGTAAAAAATAGCTAATCAAAAATATAAATAGACAAACGAAAATACATAATTAACACATACAGCTACGTTAGAAACAAATATAATAAAATTTTAATTAGAAATCGTGCCTCGTTATTTTTGAATTATCATTTGATTATTTAAACAGCGTTTTTCTTCAATTCATTAAACATTTTCTTTCTTAAAGATTTGCATATCTTCATTTATTCTTGTCCATTTACATATACTGAATAGTCAAAATTACGTGCAGAATAAACATAAATAAATGTACACACAAATACATAAATAATACAAATATATGTGGACTGACACAAACATAGAAATAGCATAAATATAATATTTATTGATTTTTGAATAAGTTTAGAATGAAAGAAACGGAAGATTAATAAATATTCTTCAAATGGCTTTTTTTTTTCTTCTATTCAGCAAAATGAATCAATTATAATGTTCATTTGAATTTTTTAAAGATGAGTTTTTTGTCAATTCTCATATGGCCATGTATATCGAAATAATATAATAAACAGTGTATATTCTATTCATATTTAGACAAAAAATTATAGTAAATTAATAGTTCTCACTGATTAATTTACTATAATTCATTATCTAAATATTTAATTATTATTAAATCACTTTCAAATGTTAGGTTAATATTATAAAATATTCTTTAAAATATTAATTTCGCAGTTATGTACATTTCGATATTTAAAATTTAATCTACTGTATATATTGATACAATATTTAATGCAATGTTTGTCTATCTGTTCAGCAAATGCTCCCGCAGCGACTAACCACTCGGATCCAAATTTAGCCTAGACACTTCCTGCGGCTCTTTGAGTAACGTAGGCTACTCAAGGTCGAAATAGCCCCAAGAGGAGGGGGCTTTCTTGAGTGGAAACGAAAATTCCATTATTTAAATTCTTTAGAGTGATGTTTCGAATTCAGGATGACGTCATAGCGACACCATCGAAACATCATCGGTAACATAACAATATATAACGTCATAAAACATTATCATTGCATCATGTAACAAAGAACGAAGTCGCTATGACTTCATGTTATCGCTGTAATAATGTCGTAGCGACATTATATGCTGTCTAAACCAATAGTAAAATTGGATACGAAAAGTCAATAGATTATAAATGCTATAACAATTTTATGACGTAATCGCAATGCAGCAATATATGACGTCGCAAAACACACTTGTTATGTAACTTCATGGCCACGTAACAATGAAATGACGTCATTGTGACGCCATTACTGCCATCAGTCAATTGATTTTAAATAATATAGTAAACGATGTTATATAGCAAAATGATTTGATACAGAATTCAGGATGTCTTTACAATATCTCTTGATGTTATCGTGACGTAACAAATAGATGACGTCACGTAAACAAGCAGATGATATAGTCATATAATACTGATAAATGATCTCGTGATTTTATACTTTAATAAATTCAAAAGAATAAATAATTTATACCAGTTGTTATTCAATTAAATAACAAATAAAATCGATGCATGAAATAATTTTCAAATTAAAACAATTCTTTCTAGATACGATATAATGAAGATCGGTAAAATGATCAAGTTTTCAATAGTTATTGTGCAAAATATTATTATACTTGGATGAACATTATGAATTTCAATGTTCATCCAAGCATAATAAATCTTTTTCAAATTAAATAATAGAAACAGATGTAGACTCATAAGTTCTGAACCTTCTGGAAATTATGAGAGTTTATTAAAAAACAACTGAATGACTGAAATTGTAGTAGAAATCAATATGCAAATAATCAAAACCAAGTTTTTCTCCCCCCTAATATGTTGTAAGTTATATATTTTCAAACTATGCCCGGACAACATCGGGCATAGTTTGAAAACCTATACAGTATATTTGATAATTCAATCAAATAAATAATTTTAATAATATTTATTTATCTGATTTAATAAATAATTATAATTTTTGATAACTTTAAAATAAATAATTTTCAATATTAAAATTCGCATTTATACATTTTAGATAGCAAATCTAAATTATCTGTTTTTATTTTTTATATCAGACGAATTTCCTTTAGAAAAGAATTTTAATTAGAATATGAATCCCTCGTTAATTCCAAAAAAAGTCAAATATTTTGATGAAATAATTTAAAAATGATAAAATTTTAACATCGAATTAAATTAAATTTAAATTAATATAGCATATCTAATCGCTAATAATTAAACATAATTTATAGAAATAGCATAATATGCATCGAAAAAACATTAAAAAATCAAATAAAAACGTGATTATTGTTTTCGTTTCAATGAGGAATAACTAAATTACTCTAAATTACGGTTATACATACTCTAAATTAAGTACGGTTATACTGTACCTCAATATTTACTTCTTTTAAAACAATAAAAAACACAATAAATATACTGTAATTATGAATATGGAATAGGAAAATGAGAGTCAAGTATACATTCAATTTCCCTATTTAACCTAGATTTAAATTGGATGAATGTATAAGAATGACAATGAGAAATCTTAAAGGCACACCAAAAGAACATCAAAATGATATTAGCAAAAGTACATTAACGATGCGCTTGCAAAAATATCTTATGCGCTTGACAGTATAATGAGGCAGGAATAATAAAAAAAAAATGTAATAATATAAGAGACCGATGTATCTGAAGGATTTAAGACACAGTTAAGAACAAAAAGTTCCTCAAAGTAAAACTGCATATTTTCTGAAGGTGTCATTTATTTTTCATTTATTTTAGCATTTGGAATCCTTTGGTTTCGTGTATCCAGTTTAGCCTAATTTCTTAAGGTAATGGAGGCTTATAATATTGGGTCAGTCAGACATAATTGTGTGTTCCCCACTAATAACCTTCCATCTAATTAGTAGATTTTCATGAAATTCGGTAAGAATATTTTGCCATTAAAGGATACTTCTACGCCGCATTTTACCAATTATGTAAATTTATATTTGAAAAATAAATAAATGATAATTAACTTTTTGTTCTTAACTGTGTTTTAAATCCTTCAGATACATCGGTCTCTTACATTATTACATTTTTTAAATTATTCCTGCCTCATTATACTGTCAAGCGCATAAGATATTTTTGCAAGCGCATCGTTAATGCACTTTTTCTAATATCATTTTGATGTTCTTTTGTTGTGCCTTTAAGATTTACAGTACATATAAGTTTGCTACAAGTTTTCCTATATATATATATAGGAAAAGTAGTGCAAAATTAAAATTATATTTTTCTCTACAGGCGCGGAAAACTCTAGTTACTGCTCTGATGTTACACGTTTTTTTTTTGTCAACAGATGACGCTACTTTCCATTCAGGAAGAACACTAAGTGGCAAGCGAAACAAGCCCTTCCACAAGTTGCCCACTCCTACGGAAAGTTCAGACAATTGTTAAGGACGGGGATCGACGGACCGGGCCCGGATCTCCTGATAAATATTTTCAAGGGGTGGGATACCCCTTGAAAATATTTAAATTAAAGCTATAAATTTTCCTGGAGGCATTTTAACTGTTTAAGTGAAAATGCCTCCAAGAAGTTATTCTATTAATGTGAAATTGTATATTTTGTCCAATATAATATAATCTTAGTGATATTTGACAGATTTTGCTATTATTTGCATCCAACAATTAGTTCAATTTTATTCAAAACATAAAAATGCAATTCTCATTCGGTTTTAATACATCTTTGTAATTTCTTTAATAAAAACTGGTTAAAATACAAGCGATTGTAATATTATAAATAAATAATTCATCATATTAATATTTTGAAGTCACTTATTTTAATAATAAAAATATTTTCTATTGTGATTTTTTTTCATGAAGGTATCAGAAAGTATCAGAACTAATTTTATAATAAATATGATTTAAAAATGAAAAATATGTTTGTTTATAAAATTAATTTTAATATCTTTTTTTTCTGAAAGCATATTTCACATCCGAAATCTAAAATGTAATTACAGTAATTAAATCAAGAAAACTTAGAACTATATATCTTTAGGGCTTACATTTTTTTTTATCAAGAAATACATAATGTAATTAACTCTCGTCATTGTAAACATAGGCAGTTAAATCATTTTATACAAACTTCATAATAAAATAAATGATCAGGCTCTGCAGTTTTTCATATAAAAAAAAAAGGAAATTCCAAAACAAGTTTCAAAAATATTTTTTTTTTAAATCCCTTTTGTATTTAAACATCATGATATCAATAAGAAATTTGCTGTTCCAAATAATAAATAATATAAATAATGCTTTCATCAATTGTAATTAACATTATGGCCATATTTTACAAACAATAACCATACCATCTTTTGTTGTGCGACAAATAGTTTCAAATATGAATAAAATTTTTTAAATTTTCAATGTCTCCATCTTGTTACAGAGCCAATGGAGTGTTCAAAATTTGTACTTAGATATCTGGATTGAAAGAATTTCTTAAATGTTAATATTCTAAATGTTTTGCTCTCGAGATATTTTGCAGACTGGCAAGCAGATTAGCAAACCAGAAAGTAATTATATAAAATTGTTATTGTAAAATGCATCTAAAATCGTTATAAATCAATTTTGTAATAAAAATAGTTGCTTATTAATTAGATCTGAGTTCAATTCTGAGTCGGGTATCTCCATATTTTTCTGGAAAGATTTGAGTCTGAATTTGAATACAATCTTTCAGCTTTCCAGTTGATTCATACGAATATTGATCAGCTAGTTGTTATCTCTGAAGTGATCGAATCGTTTCTCCTTTCGGCGGTATAGCTAATCAATAAACTAACTAAAATCTTTTCAATTGATTGTAATATCATTCAAACTATAAGTATATAAAGATCCAAATTATGATATATTTAACATGCTAAATTTTTTAGAAAATCCTAATATATCTAATACATGTAAATTTTATTCAAATTGAATAATTTTTAGGCAAGATATTGCCTTAATAATATGTAAACATCTTTTCTTTTATTATATCAGTAATATTGATCCCATGTTAATCATTTTTATAGGATTTGTTCTCTAGTAAATCCTAATAACGTGAATTTTATTCAAATCGGTTAATATCTATGCGAGTTATCATGCTGATGGTTAGGCAACAGACAAATCTAATCTATATATGAATAATGGAGTGGTTATACTATTGTTTACTAAGCTATTTTATTTTTCATTCAGGTATAATTTAAACAAAACTTTATTTTTAGCGATACCAGTACTGAAATAATACGGGATTTGTAATGCTACCTGAGAACATTGTTTCCTTTATGGCAAAAAATATTCTGTAATATTTCCACCGTAATATTTTTCGTTATTTAATTTGTGTATGAGTACTGCTAGTAATCCAACCCCCAAACCTCTGCTAGTAAGATTTACGTAAATTTTTTTCTACTATGTGGCTTAACGTCACTTTCCATCTGGTAGGTACTAAGTGACGGGGCATTCCGGTACCCACCAACGTCCCCATCTCTAATGGACGTCAGCCATTAGATAGAGGATGAGATTCGATGCCAAAACCCTACTCGAAAAAAGCTTTTGCAAGTGTGGAACCCGATCCAGGGTGAAGATACAGCATCATCAGATTTTCAGGAAGAGTAAGACTCAGACTTTTCCTGAAAAACTGGAGATGTGGAATCCAGAAGTCCAAGGTCCTCTTTAACCTGCCGGTTGGCCCACTTAAGTGTTTGCCAGCCCGTGATGGAGTCTAGAAATGGCAGCTGCAAGATAAAATATATCCCCTGTGCGATATGGCGGGTTAGTTTAACAACCTGACCTAACCCAGATTCTCTAAAGTAAATAATTGTTCTACTAAAAGAAAACGGTTTAATAATTCTTTGATGCCAAAGGATCATTATCTTTCGGATGATTGATAGAAAATCGTGATTAATCTTTTTTAACCATTTCCATTTCTAAATAGAGAAAAGTGTAGAATATATGAATCTGATTTGCCCATTTTCTGTCCGTCAGCACGATAAAGAGCTTATTTATTATCTGATTTGAATAAAATATAGTACATAAAATATATATGTTGCTAGTCAGACTAAAGGAGTCATTGAAAATGACCAAAATCGATTCAATTATATATTTCATCTAGATTGGATAATATGTATCCAAGTTATGGCTCCAAAATAAATCAAATATGTTCTTTCAGTTATTATATTCTGTATCGACATTTTCAATAAATCCGAAATTGATCGTTTTGAATTTTCAATAAAAATTGATATAAAATCAAATAATAGAAAGGCTCAAATGATCGATTAATCGATCTTGACTAATTTGCTTATTTATTTTTTAATATAATTGTATTTAATACAGAATCTGGCAACTATGAAATGTCTTGCATATCAGTTAAATGAAGTAGAGATTTTAAACTGGCAGTCACTATGCATGTTTTGTTTGGCTCGTATAACGTTTTAAGAAAAGTTGAAAATTAATTTCAAATATTTAAAAATCGAAAGATGTACAAAAATCTTGGCTTCTGTCGAAAAATTGTAATATCTGTCGACAAATCAGAAAATCTTGTAACATATATTGATATTGATATATTGGAACATAAGAAGTTGTAAACTCTTTGAGAAAAACAAAGATAAATCTGTAAAGATAAATTTCAAATTATAAATAAGATAAATCTGATAAAGATAAATTTCAAATTTATCTTTATTAGATAAATCTTATAAATCTTTAAGATATAAATCAGATAAATAATATAAATCTGATAAAGATAAATTTATAATTTATAATTTCCAATATCAACGATATTGGAAATTATAAATTTGAAATTGAATAAATACAGATTGAGAGTACTTAATATGAACATAAATATTTATGATATTATACCATACATATTAATTTTATGTTACGTGCTTCCACCATAAATTTAATAAAATTAAAATATATTTATTAATTTTTCTTTGATCGACCAGCTTCATTCATTTACATTTCTTTTCTAGCCTTTGTATGTATGTAAGTTTGCGGCCACCGGGATAAAATATAATAATCCTATATCGGTTGGATAATATTCGATTATTCTTCCAAATATTAAAAGAATCATCCAATATTATTAATTATTAATAATGATAAATTATTATTATTAACAATATCATTGATCCATTTAGTTAAGTTATTCATTTTCCTAACTTTTTCTTATTTTAATAATTTCTGAAACAATTGCTTGCTTATTTTCAGTTTTATATCATAGTTTGTCTTGCATTTAAATTGCAGTTATTCATTTTTTCATTGTTATGATCAATATTTATATTGTATAGGCATTCACTGCTTTTGAACTCGCTATGCAATCCTATCAGTGGAATTTTCACTTCAATGTTCCTGTTAAATACAGTACATTTAAAATAATACAAAAATGATTTTGGATCAAAAATCCTTCATCTACGGTCATTAGAAGAATGCGTCATTTAATTCAGAAAATGGCAAAAAAACTTTCAAATAAATTTTTATATAATATTTTCTTGATATAGAAATTATAAATATTTCTCAATATAATATAGAATAGTATAGTTTATATTAATAAAGTGATCAAAACTTGCTTTATATTGTATGAAATTTTTATCTGTATAGAAAAAAAAATGTGTGCTGGCTACTATATTTCGTATTTCTAAAATATTTCACTTTAATAGATTCATTAGATATTTTTAGCAAAATGCATGACAAACTTCCGTAATTTTATTATCATCAGTCATGCATAATTATAATGTACCTAATACACTGTATAAGAATACAGACAACAGTTAATCATATCAGTTTAAGCTAAGCTTTTCTTTTTTAAATGCTGAATGTGAAGAAAAAAATTTCTGTTTATTGTTTATGAAGCATTTCCTTATATTGCACATCTTAATTTTAATCATTTATTTTATCTCTTGTTATAAACTGTAGCTTTTGGAATCTCTCCGGAAGAAAGTAAAAATAAATATTTTAAAGAGCATTTTTATCCGGAGATTATTCTTTGAAATATAGAAAAAATTTTCCGAAGATCAAAAATACGATAAAAATATAATAAATTAAATTATTAACTTTTTAAATATGGCACTTTGATTCAATGCATATGATAACTTAATTCAAAAATGAATAAAATTTAAAATAAAAAATTTCTAATTCTAAAATGTTACTGCTTTGTTTTCGACAGTTTCGTATACAGTTGCGCCTACATTAAATTAATTACAAAAATATTATGAAGAACACAATTGTACGCTAATATTTTAATTAATAAATTTTCTTGTCTTTCCTTTTTTTTCCTTCATTTCATTAGATGGAAGATAAGTTGTTGAAAACAAAATATTTTAATTTTAGAAGCATCTGAATAATTTACTCTCATCAAGCGACTAAAGTAATCAATGAAAAATGAAGTTCAACACACGCAATACGAATTAGTATTGATAAACTGACGTTAATATTTCTGTCTACTAAATTTAAAGAAACGAAAATCGATTCATTATTGAAATTTTTCTTCTAAGAATATATATATGCACTTTTAAATTTAATATTTTAATTTTAAATTTTTGTTTACTTTCGAAATTTTAGTTAGAAATTCATTAAGCTGACAGAGATGTAAACTTATAAAATGTAAATCATCATATTTTATTCCTGATGGTTATGAATGACGACGACAATAGCTAAAATAAGGCAATAAATATTCTATAATAGTTTCGAAATAAGAAATTTTAAATCTAATAGATTTTTTTTTTTCATTTTTATTCAAATTTTTAATGAGAAAAATTTAAATTATTTTAGGCGAATGGATATTTGGAAACGGATTTTGTCAACTGCAAGGCTTTGTCGGTTCTCTCTTCCGACATCTTTATATATGGTATCTAGCAGTACTCTGTTTTGAGAGGTAAGCAAACAGTTGTTAGTTGTGCAACGTGTTTAAGAGATTATAACATTGTTTTAGTAGTTATAAAAACACTAAAAAGTAATAGTATACTATTATTGTTATTTTTATATCTCATGTTTTGTTATATAAAAAAGGATTTGCTATTTTTATATAGGTGTACAAGATATTTGAAACCGCACGAATATCTGTCTTCTTTCACTGAATTGACTGTTCGTGTGATTTTGGCAGGACTTTTATTTGTTGTTATAGCTCAAGTTACAGCGCCTTTATACAACTGGGGGGAATATAAATACCTGACAGGTAATAGTTTATTTTTAGATCTAGTTTATGAAACTTATTAAAAGTATTATAACAATCGTTTTTTAATATTTTAATAGAATTTTATATCTGTGATCAACATCCCGAAGCTTATTTTGGATGTTCTTACCAGTTATACCTTTTTATATCGTTTGCTATTCCCGCCTTTACAATGCTGATTACAATATTTCTGTTATTGAAAAGAGGTCAAGGAAAAATAGAAAGAAGAAATAGCGATTCTAATTTATTGGAAGCGAACAAAGAAATCGTTACTTTAGTAACTCTAACCGCTCTAAGTATCTTCATCAATCTTCCTCGGCATTTACTAGATACGCTTATCAGTTGTATCAATTTGCGACGTGTCAACGTTGCTACAATATATATTTGTTATTGGTTAGAGAACATGACATCATCCATTTTACCTCTTCTCTGTATTCTACTGCATGGTAAAGTACGCTTGAGAATTAAGTATTTTTGGAAGAGATTTAAGGAAAGTAGAAAAGTTACCATTTAATATAATCATTTCTTTGTGATATTTGTATATACTTATAAATAGCATATGTTATATCAGTCTATAATAAATAATTAATGTTTTATTATCTATTAACACAGCTTCATTAAATTTATTAATACAGATCTCGTGTTTTTTTTTTTTTGTTGTTTTCTGCTTGAATATTTTTATGAAAAGATATTATATTAATTCTAAATTATTTTAATAAACATAAATTGTCTCTCTAATTTGAACACAGATAAACACGAAGTTTTAGGGACACGAAAGATCGCTAAAAACATACAACAATATTCCGTTTCTCCCTAAGGAATACAAAGTCGATGTGACCTTTTCAAATTCGAATTTTTTTTTTTTTTTTTGGCCAGCTGTAGAGCATTTGAAATCTAATGGTATTTTCAAATTTTGTATATTTTTTGTCATGTAAATATAAAAATTATGAGACACTATATTATGAAGAATATTATAATCAAGCCAACGTATCCTTTTAGTAATTCAACTTTAAAAATAGTTTAATATGTATTCCGATAGAATTTATTCAAATACAGCATAATACATTATAAATTAATCTCTAATTTCTAAACAATAGATTAGAAAATTGAAGGCATTAATATAAAGATTAAATTATTATACATCGTTTAAAAATACATACATTTCCAGAAAAGTTTATTCTCCTAGGAAAAGAAATTTAACATTTTTACCTTCGATTTTGTTAGAAAAAGAGAACTTATTGGAAATATATAGAGATTTAAGTCTAAGGAAAATCGTGATGGCAACGAAAGGATTAAATGATTAATTCGCTTCTCTAGAGAATACTGAATATAGTAGCAAATTTATTTTCATTTTATACTTGTTAATATAAAATGAAATTTTATGTTTACGTCTTTTCATATATGATTTATATGAAATATGAAATCATCATTTAAAAAAAGTAACAAACTTCTTTTTTATTAATTTAATGTTTTTTGCTTCTAGCAATGAATAATTCTGCAGATAAAGATTAATATATTAATATATGTATAATATTTCAAAAGTTTTTTACAAAATTTTGAGAAAGATTTATAAAACTTATACGTTCGCTATATGAATAATATGACATGATTTAGACGTATTAGAAGTTATGTGATATGAAAAAAAGTGAACGCAGTTCAACAGCTTACAGAACAAATAATTGGTTTCTATCATCTCTGAGAGTTATTAATAGATGAACTAATTGGAATCGTGCTTATCCTAGAAACATGAGTACTTAATCCTTGCAGTTAGTTGAGAGATGTTATAAATGATAAAATAAATCAACTAATCGCTATTATAAGACAGTAAAGTTTCTTTCCCCTACATGTCTACTAAAAATATTATATATTTATATAATATTTTTTAATCATAAGATTTATAATATGTAAATATATAAGACAGAATTTATTATAAAAAATGTACTTTCACTACCAAATGGTTTGTTTGCATAAAAGTAAAGTTTTACAGATAAACTACACTAATGGGGGAAGCATATTTTAATTGCAGAAAAACATCAAAACTAAGAAAATATTTTCTATGAATTTAAATTAATTATGATAATGGGGAAACAAATTTAATAGTTAAATTTTAAATTTCAAATATATTTTCAACTATAAATTTTATAATTTTGATATAATATTCTGAAAATTCGCCTCAAATATAATTGTAAATCATAATTATCACAATTTTATAAAAAAATTAACATTTAAAATGTGATACATTATTATTTAATTATAAATTATATATTTATGTACAGTATTATATTATTGATAATATACATATTAAAATTATTATATTTAATTTACGTATCTCAAATAAATCCAGTTTGAATTAAAACAGGATTTAATAATAAAGATAAATTTGTTTTTAGCTTCAAATCCACATAAATTTTAAATGATTTTAAAGATAAAAAGTCTAAAAATAAATAAGACTTTTTTAAACTAATGTAAAAAGTCTTACAATTTAATTCGTTTTTTCAATATCTTAAGAAATGCTACTATTGAAGCCAATTTGAGAAATGTTCTGGTCAAGTTGTCAACTGAATCGATGCAAGGGAGAAAAAGATTATTAACTTATCTTGTTTCGTGACTTTAAAACTTTCGTTTTTCAATAAAACTCTTTATTTTATTTTAAACTTTAATTGTTAAATTAGTAAATGTTTTTAATAAAATATTTCAAATAATTTAATTTAATTTAATTTAGAATAATTATCACTGTGACCTTGACGAGGAATTTTCTGTTTCCATTTTCTGAAGAATATCTTCGGTAATTTCATTTAAAATGGAGATTATTGATGAAAATCAAATCTCAGCGATAACAAAACTCTACAGCAGTAAAGATTTAGAATATATCGATCGTTTAAGAGTAAAAGATTCTATCTTTTGTTTGTGTAGGTTTATTTCTGTGATGGAAATGGAAAGTCAGTAATTGCTGTAAATTATTTAATCTTTACGAAAATTTAGAAAGTTTTAAATAAAGGAAATGATTTACATAGGATATTCAATACGAGATTTAATAATTTCAGCTTCACACTATTGAAATTTAACAGGACGTTTACATCGGCCAAAGATGACAGACAATTTTGAACTAATGAGATTTACTGAAAACTGAATGCTTTTATAGAAATTATCTCTGACACATTTTATTTTTAATAACGAAATCAAAAAAATAATATTTTCAACAAGCGTCGTTTATTTATTTTGCAAAATTAATATTATCGACATCAAAACAAATCGGGCAAATTAGATTTATGCGTTTTAATTAGAATTAAAAAATGTGATGCATACCCGAATTAAATTTTCGTTTAGTTAAATAGTGTTATATAATTCATTAATATGATGCTAAAAATTTATTTTATGCCTTTTAATTAGTGGTTATTAAGGAGGAGGGCTATGTATCTAGATCCTATCGCCGATGTCCAGTAGAACCAAAAAGACAAAGTATTGAATTCCAACTAATGAATAAACCTAACCTTGCCTGGTTCAGTTTTGTAATAATTTAATAAACATGTTTTTCTTTTGTTGGCCAACATTTGAAAGCAGTGGTTGTAATCGTGCT